>JARYGA010037127.1:0-67016 GCA_030545235.1 Helianthus tuberosus
CTTGTTGTTGCTATTCGTCTGAGTACCCTGCTTGAAGTTTGCGAACTTCCTCTTGTTGTCTCCAGATGACTCTACATGAGTCTCCTTCTTCTCCTCAGAGGTTGAAAACTTGTTCAACCTGATTGCCTCTTCAGTCAAGACCACACTAAGATCAATGGCCTCAGCGATCGTCGTCACCATGCTCACGATTTGGGGTGCCAATCCCCAAATGAAACGCTCAATCTTCTTAAACTCTGGGTCAACCATGTAGGGAACAATACGCGATAGAACATGGAATTTCTCCACGTATTCAGCTATTTGTGGTCCTTCCATCTTCAAGTTCCAGAAATCAGTTTCCACCTTCTGGCTTTCTGCTCTTGAACAGTATTTCTTGTGCATTAGTTCTTTCAGTTGATCCCATGTCAAAGCATACGCAACAACCTCGCCCATTGTCTGAACCTGGAGTTTCCACCATGAAAAAGCCCCATCTTGGAATAATCCGGAAATGTACATGACCTGATGCTCTGGGGTGCATTTGCTCACACGCAAAACAGAATTCGTCTTCTCAACCCAGCGCACGAAGGCTACGGCACCCCCATTGTCGTCGAAATGCAGGGGCTGGCAGCCCAAGAACTGCTTGTAGGTGCAGCCTGTGATATAAGCAAACATTATTCGCGTAAGGTAATAGCAAAGCACTCGTGGAAATGTCCAAACGTTTTGTAATGTGTCTTAAGGGACTAAACATTACCGTTGGGTGGGTTATTTCCTGAGGTACCTCCGTTGCGCTCGGAGCGATGGGCCTCGTACTGTGCTATGACCTGTAAGATGCGTTCTTGAAATTCCGCCTCTGTCATTGGCAGAGGGTGGTTGGTATCGGTGTTCCCTTGAGTCGACATCTTCCTAGACGAAGGTCGGTTAGGTCAGGTCTTGTTAAGGACACAAGCACGCAAGCCTCTACTTAACGAATAAGACCTCAGAGGTGTATTACATATATGTATACACACAGTTGTCTTAACAATCAATCACATATCATCACAATTATAGCACAACTTGTAAATAGGAACGTAGCCAGTAAGCATGTAGCATTATAGTTATAGCACAAATATGCAGATCAACAACGTGCTTAGTGAGAACATAGCGACTGAGTTTTTCATTAGTTATTAGTCATAAGTATTGTCGCATGTTTAAGGATGATTGGGCTTTCGTTATCCTCCGGCCACAATCACTTTGTTCTTTCAAAATGTATCACATCAGAAGGGACACATGGTCACCCTACCCTTGTCCAGCAAGTATATTAGTGTATCAAAATTACGTAGTCAGAAGTGGTCTTCAAAAGTCTCCACAATCCCGGTTTATCATTAGTGTCTTTACCCCAATGTAATGCAATCCGCATAAATCCAGAAATCAACTACACTAGTGACTGAGGTGGAGGAGAAAAGAAAAGTAACTGTTAGCCCGCGTAAACTCCTCCTCGAGTTTGTATATACATCGAAGTAATTAACTGGTCTGTTGCTTGATAGTAAAGAAATGAGTGTCGAATCCCTGGGAATGGTGTAATGGCAATGGTCAAGAGCGCAAAAAGGGACCTTGATGTATGTGGCGGATCAAAGTATGCTGGCAATAGACAGGGTGGAGGACGGGGTGTCTTACATAAGCTTTTCAGACAATATGTTGTCTTGTGATGTAGACACTTAAATCATGTTTTCGGCTATGTAATGTTTTGCATTTGAAGTTACCAAATGGGGTGTCAGCTCAAGCTCCAACATTCTGTAACTCATATCTTCAAACTGCAGTGATGTTACAGGAGCAACTCATCTCGTGTGTGGTCTCCATAATGTGAGGGATGGTAAGGGTCTAAAATTAGCATAGTGTATTATAGGAACCATTGAAATGGCTCGTCCGACGTTGTAGAGGTGAATGTAGCAAACGGTGCGACCTGTGAAGTCGGGAAAATACTGCTGTGGCAAGTGAATCGTTATGCGGGTGCTGACTTGGAGTACCTTGCCAGGGTGCGGGTATGTTTTGAAAGAAAGCGGTAGGCATGTTGGCGCAATGGACGTCGGTCTCCACAGGAGGAAAGGAGTAACATCAGCGGGTGCTGGTGCAGCAGTAAATGTCTCAATGAAAGGAGAATCAATAGGTGCAGGCACTTGGCCTGGTACAAGGAGTGCAATGTATGGTAGTCCAAAAGAAATAATGTCATGTTTAAGTGGGATCAGCAGGTGAAACATCAAGCTGTCTCAAAAGGAGCTGGCTCAGGAGCAGACCCTAGATCGTGTAAGGGTGTGGGATCTCGAGCAGGTGGAAGTGCAATAGTCATAGTGGTGTCGTTGTCCGAGTCAGTAGCAAAGAGCGGTAACCTGACTGTCTGTAAGGCCGCAGACTCAAAGGAGTCTGAAATCGGGAGTATACTAGAATCAGAGGGTAGCTTGACAACAGGGGTCTCAAAAGTGAAATGTGTAATAATGTTCTCGTCTAACTTTCTGTTATCATGGGCGTCAGTAGGAGGACCATCAATAAACATGTCAACGTCATCGTCAATTGTCCGTCGAGTAGCCGACCGTCGGAAGGAATATCCATAGGAGGCGCATTGTCGAGGATCGGAGCCATGGTGTGCTCATCATCGGGATGTCCAGTGACGAAGGGGTCATGGACTGAAATAAGAGTGACAGAAGGATTCTTGTCAGAGAAACCACCCGCAAAGGTAAAGTATCACCAAAATTTGGTAGCGCGGACTGTTGGAAGTCGTCCTCGTCCTTGGTCAGCATATCTGGACCACTCTCATGGTCTGACGTAATGTCTCTGGCGCAGATGCAGTCTAATCATCTGTGACGGCGGCCGTAGGGTTATCAATGTCTGATAACTCGCCTTCTAAATAGTGTGACGTGTGTGCCGGTTCATAATAGTCATAATTATTAACAATTAGTGTATGCAAAATATTCACCACATATGCACGTATATCAATAATCAGCAATTAAGCGTGTAAGTAATAACAATGTAAGCATGTAATCTTCCTAGTCTTCCCCAGACTATCCTACCCAGTCTCTCAGACTAAACTCCCTAGTCTCTCAGACTAACTCCCTGGTCTCTAAGACCAACCTCCCAGTCTCTAAGACTAAATCCCTGGTCTCTAAGATCAACCTCCCAGTCTCTAAGACTAAATCCCTGGTCTCTAAGACCATCCTCCCAGTCTCTGAGACTAAATCCCTGGTCTCTAAGACCATCCTCCCAGTCTCTAAGACTAAATCCCTGGTCTCTAAGACCATCCTCCCAGTCTCTAAGACTAAATCCCTGGTCTCTAATCCCAGTCTCTAAGACTAAATCCCTGGTCTCTAAGACCATCCTCCCAGTCTCTAAGACTAAATCCCTGGTCTCTAATCCCAGTCTCTAAGACTAAATCCCTGGTCTCTAAGACCATCCTCCCAGTCTCTAAGACTAATCCTCCCTCAGTCTCTAAGACTGATCCTCCCTCAGCCTCTAAGACTGATCCTCCCTCAGCCTCTAAGACTGATCCTCCCTCAGCCTCTAAGACTGAATTATAAATGTGAATTTTGAAATGTGTATGTGTGCCTTTTGTTTGAAAAAAATGTTTGTTCCCTGGATCTGGACGTTTTGTGTATGCAATGTAAAAGTGTTTGAAAATGTTTTCGTGAAAGCCCTGATGATCGTAGTCTAGACTCGAGAAAGAATCCTAGTTCGCTACGACCGAAGCTCTGATACCAAGCTGTCACACCCTGACTTTTGCGGAAGCGTGATTATTGGTGTGACTTCTTAATACCATTGCATACGATCATAACAACACTGTATGATAAAACCAGTAGATGTACATCCATTAATTTAAGTTTAAAAAGTGGTACAACATAATTATTTGAAATGTCGATACCAAATTCAAGTTACAAACCATAACATATTTTAAGGAGTTCAAAAAGACTCAACAAAAGATTTTAAAACAAACTCGTGCTTAGGACCACGTATCTCGTCCAGGATTAAGATACGTCTCCTAAGCCCTAATGACTTGGATGACATCTTTATTCACAACGCAGCTTAAAAACTCCAACGCCCGCCAGATCCATTTACTAATTCCCTGAAATACATGTAGTTTAAAAACATCAACAAAAGTTGAGCGAGTTCATGTGTTTAGTATGTATGCACGTGTCGTTCTTGAAAACTTTTGTAAGTATGTCTGTGTAAACTGGTATGAAGCAATAAGGAAAAATAGATCAATTAATGTGTAGCTAATACATTAAAAAGTGACATGGCATAGGAAGTACTCAAACCTGTATGCGTATTTCGTACCGGCCCCTCTGGCGGAACGACATAGTCACCACATGCGGCCACTCGCAGGCCCATGGGTGGGGCTCGCAACACCCAATAGATATATCACTCATGCCCCTCGGTCCTTATACAAGGATTAATGGTCTTAAGCTAATGGCCTAGCCATTCACGTGATCTAGCGGTAACTTTCCTTAGCTAATCATACCATGGTAATTGTTTGTAAGCAGTATGTAACATGTATTTCACCCCCGAAGTATAAAACTGAAAATAGTTAAGAGAAAAGGGGGACATGAACTCACTGTATTGCGTCTTCGTACTTGTAACCCAAATCTCCGCGGAAAACACGACTACCTACAATGGTCTAACGTCTATTAGACGAACGGGTCGTGCCTTGTCTTAGTATGTATGTTTTTGAGTTACGTTTCTGGTATTATTCCAAGTTATGATAATTATATTTAGTTTTGGAATAATTGTTTATACAATATTTCTGTATTAATACTTCTCAAGTATTCGTATTCGTATTTCCTTCCCAAGGATGAGAGTATCTCATACTTGTATTTTCATATTTTGTATTTTGTATTTGTATATCTTGCCAAGTAATGGCGTCGTATTTCGGTGTATTGTTCCAAATAAAAATATGTTAATATATTCCCAATATATATATCCAAAACCATATATTTCAAGTTTCACTTAAATATATATAAACTTATTGCGTTCAGTTATGTTTTGTCCCAGAATATATATATTTTTCTCAAAAATTATATATCTTCTAAATATACCAGGAAAATATATCTTTACCTCCCACTTGGAAAAATATATTCAACTCATTTGTCCAAAAATAACGTATTTCCAAAATATATGTATTTTTCCCCAAAAATAATATATTTTTATTTCTACAGTTTCCAAAATAATATTTTACCAAAATACGTGCAAGAGTATTTTCTGGAATGTTACATAAGTTACGTTTTAGCGCGTCGTATTGCAATAATAATTGCGTAACTTAAATATTTATTTCGCGAGAGTTTTGGTATTAATTTGGAGTCGCAGTTTTTACGGTGTCATAAGTTATATTATTTTTACCCTAAAAATAATATATCTAGTTCACATAATGAACGAACAATCACACGAGAGTTTTAGTAATAAATATATTCTAAATATATTTATCAAATCTTATTTACGAAAATCAACCTCCGGCACTTAGTATTTTTGTAATAAAAATCATGGCGAAGTTTATTTTGAAATCCAAGTTAAAAATATATTTGTAAACATTTGTTAGAAAGATATTTCTAAGTGTTGAAATTCTGGAAAAATTTCGCCAGAGTTTCCTCTGTAAATGGAGGTGTCCACGCTTACTAGCGTATCATTTTCTTTTCAAAATTTACTCAAGCAATCATCACTCAACAATAAGCAATCTTTAATCGTCAAACTTGACCAAAGATAAACCTAAATCATAAAATCGTGAACTTGAAAGTGTGTAAAAATATGTAGTAAGTTACTATCATGCTTAGTAGGTCTTGTTATCTTTAAAATAAGATTAGTTTCTTAAAAACTTTATTTTTAAAGAATTTGGAATTTAACAACTTCTAGTCATGATTTACAAAAATATTTCTTTGTTAAATTTTCTTGTTACACAAGTGTTCACACACTTGTTTACTTACTAACAATGCTTTTAGTTCATACAAGATCTGGGTTTTAACAAGACTAGTAACTTTCACTTGGTTCTTCCGAAAAACCACTTGTAGATCTTTAGATCTATAAGTTTAGAATCTTATTTTTCAAGAAAAATTATATTTATTCAAGTTCAAGGTTCACGTATGGATGGATTCATCATCTTTCATATTTCTAACTTTTACATCTTACTAGTTTATGTTCTTAAACATGAATTAGTATGTCTAGATGATGATCCATCTTGCTTCTACTAACAAACAACATGTAATAATCATAACAACACAAGATCTACATGATTTACCCATATATCTTCTCTTTATCCACTCTTTACCCCTTTATGTTTCAAGATTAGTTGATGTTCTTTAGTGTTTCTTAACATTTCACCATTCAATCATCTATTAACCACTAAAAACAAGAACAAAGATGAAGTTTTAGAGCACTTACTACTAGCACAAGGCTAGGGGAGAAACAAAGCGTAAAATTAGTGGATAAAAGAAAACAAGAGCGGTCTTTGAGCTTCCGAGTGCACCAAACTAAGTTGTAGGACTCCTTGCACCTTTGTATGTATGTAGATGGCTTGGAAATGGCTTGAAGGTGGTGGTAGTGTGGTGTGGTGGTGGCGGCCATAAGCTAGGAAGAAGGGAAGGATAGTAGTTGTTTGATGTTGAGTTTTTGTGAAATGAAAGTGAGGAACCTTTAGTCTTATTTATAAACCAAGTTTCTACATTACCCATCATATAAAGTGTTCCTCAATGTCCAACAATTAACAATTTAATATTCAAAAGAAAGCAAAGGTGGGTCACCCTTGTGGTGACCGTCAACTGGGGGGGTAGGGGGTTGGGTTGTAATGGAACTAGTTACCACTTGGTTAGGATCTAATGTGTTTAGTTAGTGTATAAGTGTGTTATGTAATATAAGGTGTGTTAAGGTGTTCGGGGACCCTAACTAGCTCAGAAAAGTAAAAACAATGTGTTTGGCAATATTTTTATGTTCCGGGTAAAGTTCGGTTATTCGGTTAGATGTTGATCCGTTAAAGTGTTTAATTAATCCGTAAAGTATCTTTTATATTACTTTTTGTGACACATTTAATTCCCAACACTTTGGAAAGTATCTAGGATCATTTTGTCAAGTTTTTGCACATAATAGCATATCTAAATGCTAAATTTTAATTAAAAGTGCAGAATTTTGCAGTTAAAGTATGTTTTAGGCACTTCCCGGCACTATAACTATCACCTAGTGACGCAGTTATATGGTCCTCACTTCCCTACACTCCCTACTAGTGTAGTGTCCTGTCTCTGGCTCATACTGGCCTCATAAACATTGTCTGTCTTTGTGCTGGCATTGTCAGCATGTTTTCTGGGTTATCCGCTCACTGTGCTAACTGTGCTTGGTGCATCAAGTTTGTCACTAAAGTTTGTGTGAAATAAATAGAGTGACAGTATGAATGTGATGCATGTGTATGTATGTATCAGAAATCAACAAGCAGTTTAATCAGCAGTTGTAATTAAGCACAGTCATTAAGCATCAATCAATATTAATTAAACGTACGGATGTATGCAAATCTGACAGTTGTCACATTGAATGGGCATGCTGGACCGGTTATGTGTTTAGCGGTTCAGGACCGGTCTAACGATGATGATCGGAATGACGAATGGGTGGTGTACAGTGGCAGTTTGGATAACTCGATGTATCTTTGGCGGGTGTCGGAGCAACCGGAAATTTGCAGCTCTTAAAAGTAGTTGTGAAGAACATTTTTTGATTATATGATAATGAAGAATTGAAGATCTGTTTTTTATTCTTTATATGTGGATTGAGGATTTGAGGTTACTATTTCTTTTTATTTGAAATGTTATGTAAATCTCCACCATGTGTCTTGGCAATTTTCATGTTCAAAATTGACTTTGAAAAGGCATACGACCATGTGTCTTGGCAATTTTTGGATTCAATACAGGAACAGATGAACTTCCCGGTAAAGTGGAGAAGGTGGGTGAGGACAGTTTTGACGTCGGCCAGATCTTCGGTGCTTATAAATGGTTCACCCTCATTCGAATTTCAGTTTCATCACGGTATGAGACAAGGCGATCCCCTTTCGCCATTTTTATTCCTCATCGGCATGGAAGCTTTCTCGCAATTGATAAAGAAAGCTACGGAGGTGGATCTTTTTAAAGGTCGGAAATTACCTAATAACGGTCCCGTTGTCTCACACTTATTATTTGCGGATGACGCGATCCTTGTGGGCGAATGGGATTCTTCCAACATTCTTAATATGGCGAGGATTCTGAGAGTTTTTAATTTAGCGTCGGGTCTTAAAATTAACTACTCTAAGTCTAGCCTCCATGGGGTGGGAGTGGAATCAGGGGAGATTATCGATGCGGCGAACTCCATCAACTGCATTCCGGGTTCCTTTCCGTGTAAGTATTTGGGTTTACCCTTAGGAGCCAATATGAGTAGAGTGTCGAATTGGCAGCTGGTCATGGAAACTTTCAATAATAGGCTCTCTTTATGGAAAGCGAACTTTTTATCGGTTGGAGGCAGGCTTACGCTTCTTAAATTTGTACTAGAGACTATTCCCACTTATTTTCTGTCTCTCTTTAAAGCTCCAAAGAAGGTCATTGATATTCTAGAGGCGAAACGACGAATTTTTTTTTGGGGAGGGGATGACGCTACAAAGAAGACGTGCTGGGTTAAGTGGGCTAATATCACGGCGCCTTTGAAAGCGGGGGGGGGGGGGTAGGTTTGGTGCCGCTCGGGGATGTCAATACTGCTCTTCTCGCCAAATGGTGGTGGCGCCTAAAAGTGGAACCAAAGGCGATGTGGAATAGGGTGATTGTGTCTATCCACGGATCAAACAAGTCAGGTTCATATCTCCCTCTCAACAGTAGCATGGCTGGGGTATGGAAAGCTATCACTAGGATGGAAAATGAGTTGAAAAAAGTAAATATTCAACCAACTAATCTGATCAGAGGTAGTTTGGGCAAAGGCGATTCCATTCTCTTTTGGACTGATGTGTGGCTGCTTCAAAATCCTCTTAAATAAGTGCTTCCTAATCTATATAGGCTGGAAAAAATGAAAGGAATAACGATTAAAGATTGCTATGAAATGGCTGATCAAAATATAAATTGGAAGTGGCGTTGGAAGAGGTCAATTGGGAACCAAGATGAAATCAGGGAATTGGAGGATCTGCTGAACCTTTTAAATCAAGTGTCTATTGTTGAGCGTGAAGATAAGTGGGTGTGGCAGCATGACCCGGGTGGGATCTTCTCAGTCAAGTCAATGAAAGAGGTTATAAGTAAAACTATCAGACCAAATTTGCAATGGTCTATGGATTGGAACTCATGGATTCCAAAGAAGGTAAATGTGTTTATGTGGAAAGCGGAGTTGAACCGTCTCCCGACCTTAGCGGCGCTGCAAAGAAGACAAGTTAATGTTGAATCGTCAATATGCACCTTGTGTGAGGAAGCAGAAGAGACAAGCAAACATCTCCTCATCTCTTGCCACTTTGCCGCGGTTATATGGCAGGGAGTGTCATCATGGTGCGGGGTGCCTCCGATATATGCTTTTTCAGTCCGGGACTTGATCTCGACCCAAAATTTCCATCAGTTGGACCAGCATAAGAGGAGAGTTTTCCAAGGCATTATTTACACGACATGTTGGTGTATTTGGAAAACAAGAAATAAGGTTATATTCAATAACGAAATGGCCTCTATTTCTAAAACTTTGGAGAATGTTAAGGCATTAGCATACCTATGGATTAGAAATAGATCTAAGTGTAGAGAGATCTCCTGGATGGATTGGTGTAGGTTTTCGATGTAATCTTTTGATGCTTGTTTGTTTTCTAGCGTCTTGCTAGTTGTTTAATGAAAGTTTCCGTTCCAAAAAAAAATTTGTAAATCTACACCAAAATACAGAAAAAAAGGTTATAGCATGTATGTAAACTTGACATGAAAGTGAGTCATGTCGGTAATCTGTCGATAATACTTTGTTGGAAAAATGAGATGGTCATATGGGTAAAAGGTTTACTGACTAGAAGTATCACTGACAACAACCAAGGAATCCGAACCAAGATGTTTTTACAAACAGATTAACTGATGGTTGTCTGATCGACCGCCCTTCATCGACAAAAGTTTTACCAGCGGCTGGCTATACCGACAGAATATTGTCTGGTTTCTTGACCATTCAGAGACAGAATACCCATCAGAAATCCGTTAGTATTTTCTATTTAAAAAAATAAAAAATAATATTATATACAATTTCTTGGAAACAAACCGAAATTTATGAGTCTAAGTTCCCTATATCAGTGACATTGTAAATTCGGATTTGCGTTTCTTTAAACCGTTAGGACCAGAAATTAGGACCAGAAACTTTGGGCCTAAATCTTTTTAATTAATAATGCTCAGTTACTTATAAGTTATAACACATTTGGGCCTACAATTTTTGGGCCTAAAATTTTCTGATTTTTATATAATCGGTTCTTTCTTTCTTTTTATTGTCTTGGTTTCTTCTTTCTTTTTCAATTTGTTTTTTTTCAAGTTTGGTTCGGTTTTTTTGAGACGAGTACATGAAAAAACGAAACCATACCATAAATTTGGCTTTTGAGAAAACATAAAACCAAAACCAATAGTTTTAATTGCGTTCGGTTAGTTAAGTTAAGCGCTTGATTGAACACTCGTCACTCTACCCATATCCGAGTAACCCATTAGTTGTCGCAGCACTGTCTAGTCAACTCTAGCAGTCCCTAGTTAAGCACTCGACTACTCAAGCAACTTATTAAATCAAATTCTAGGTGTTCATAAGTTAATTTATATTTTTAATATACTTATTTTTACCCATTTTAACCCAAATATTGCGCCACAACGAAAAATCCTCCGTGTGCAATCAATTATTAGTTAGTTACTTCAAAACACAAAGAAAATTCATCGTGCAATGGAGTTAAGGCGCAGGAGGGTCAGTTTCCTAGTGGGATTGGAAGACCGGTGTTGGGTGTGAAATTCTGAACAAGGTACATCGGGTCGTGAATAGTAATTTGTCAACCCTTAAGAGTCACTTCGTCTTTGATAGGATCAGTTTTGCAATTCAAAAGGGGTTGTGGCGTAGCTTGTTGCCCATTTATCTATCATTTATTTGTAACTTGTTATGATTAAATGAAACGGACTTTCTTATTGAAAAATAAATAAATAAAAGGTTGTTGTATTGCAAGAAATTTGCGTAACTATTATAGATGAGCGCGGTACCAAAAATACCGCAACCAAAAAACTGGAAAAGTGGGTATCGGTATTTCTTGCTATATTCGGTACCAAGCTGTCACACCCTGACTTTTTGCGGAAGCGTGATTATGGTGTGACTTTCTTAATACCATTGCATTCAATCATAACAACAACTATATGATAAAACCATAGATTTGTCATCCATTAAATGAGTTTAAAACATAACAACATTGTTTAAAACGTAGACTTCAAATTCAAGTTTTACAAACCATACAAATTGTTTATGAGTTCACTAAGGACTCGTCAAAAGATGTTAGATGTAACTAAGGTTTGAAAGACGTGTCTCATCCAGGAATAAGACACACTGACCAAACCCAAAGACCATGGATGACATCATTATTCATATCGCAGCATAAAACTTCCAACGCCCGCCAGATCCACTTACTAATTCCCTGAAATACATGTAGTTTGAAAACATCAACAAAAGTTGAGCGAGTTCATGTGTTTAGTATGTGTGCACGAATCATCCTTGAAAACCTTTGTATGTATGTATGTACTTGTAAACTGGTATGTAGCAACAAGGAAAATAGATCAATTAATGTGTAGCTAATACATTAATAAAAGTGACATGGCATAGGAAGCACTCAATCCTGTATGCGTATTTCGTACCGGCCCCTCCGGCGGAACGACATAGTCACCACATGCGGCCAACTCGCAGGCCCATGGGTGGGGCTCGCAACACTCAATAGATCTATCACTCATGCCCCTCGGTCCTTATACAACGATTAATGGTATTAAGTTAATCGCCTACCCATTCACGTGATCTAGCAGTACATTCCTTAGCTAATCATACCATTTGTAATTGTTTGTAATCAGTATGTAACATGTATTTCACCCCCGAGAGTTATAAAACCGAAAACAGTTAAGAGAAAAGGGGGACATGAACTCACAGTTTTGCGTTCCTTGTATCCGATGTAACTCAAAGCTTCCTCTAGAACGTACGACTACCTACATGCGTACTACGGTCCATTAGACGAGCGGGTCGTGCCTTGACTTAGTAATGACTAGCGTCTTTGAGTTATGTTTCAAGGCGTCTTCCTTAATATTCCAAGTGTTTAATTAATATTTTAACTTAACACTTCTCAAGTATTCAAACATGTATATCCTTCCCAAGGATGGGTATATTTGCATTTGTATAACTTGCCATGTACTGGCGTCGTATTCCGGTGTGGATTTATTCGTACGAGGATACGTATCTTCTTATAATAGTTAAGTATTCTTATACTTAATTTTGTGTTAAACTTTCCGGAATATTATTTCTAATAAAAGTCCACTAATATATATTTCCCAAAATATATATATTTAAGAGTTATTACTTAGAAAAATTACTTATTCATAATTTTTCTTTCGGCAAAAATATTTGTAATTCCAAATCAATATACTTTCAAGTCTCACTTAGAAAGTATTTAAACTTATTTTATCCCAAAAATAATGTATTTCAAGTTATTCAAGAAAAAATATATATTTTTAATCGCCAAAAATTATATATTTCCTTCTTGTCAAAATATGATATAACTTTGTGATAATTGTGAAAATCCCATTTTCATTCTTTCGGTGTCCAAAATATTATTTACAAAAAATATACTTATAAACATATTTTCCGGAATATTTGGTAAGTTACATTTCTTGTTCGGTTTCACAATATTATGTGTGTAACTTGCGGGTGTATTCGGTACCGGTACTCACTTTTTCTGTTTTTTGGTATCGGTACCGGTATTTACGGGTAAAATACCGATAAATACCGGTACCCGATACCAAATGCTCCATCCTGATAACTATACTTAATTTGCATAGGCTTACTTTAATTTTCGTTCAATCCAAAAAAAAACAAAAAATTGAAGTCAGGACACTAATTTCATAACTTAAAGTTGAAATATAGTACAAGATGAACAGCAAAAAGCACAATTAAAAACAACACATGTGCTCATAGTTGTACAATCAAGCGCTAAAGGAATCAATGAGCATAGCAACAGAAGCCTCGGAACATGTTGGGAAACGCAACGGAACTGAGTTGACTCGGTTGAGCAACGCCTGCGACCAAATCGAGTACTGGCTCACTTGGTTAGCCGACTCGGGCTTAGACGGGTTCGAGCCATGGGTGTTGTCAGTCTTGTTGTCGCTGTGCAGCTTCTTGATCTCGCTGGTCCACATATCGATCAATCCAGACATACTACTAATTACTTTTGATTGTGTATTTATATCTCTTTTGTTTTGCAAATATGGAGATACTGATAGTCGGTTATATAGTGTTTTTGGTTATGAATTCGACGGCGTACATCGATGGTTAATTTAGTTGGTTTTTAGGGGGGATCTGTGTGCTGGTGGTAATGAAGGCAGTTTGGGATCCGTTATTATCCAAGATAAAATCCATCAAACCAAACCGTCAACGGCTGTTTGTTTGGCGTGCTCCTCTTTTTACTTTAAATATTTTTTTAGTCATGTGGTTTTGTATAACTAGTAGTACGCGCGATGCGGCGGGGGCGACACTTTACATTGTGGTACACATTTTTGGTAATTTTTCTTATACGTGCAATATTTATTATAACATCATTTTGGTGGACATACGCCATAGGTTAAATCATTGGTTAGTCCATTATATTGTGGCAGGGGCGGATCTACATTGATCCATACGGGTTCGCCCGAACCCACTCAGTTTCAAATTATTAGTGTTATTTTTAATAGAAAAATCCTAGTGAACCCATAATTTTTTTTTTGAGATGAACCCATTCATAAATTTGATGGATGGCTAGGTGGTTGAGGCGTTGTATTTGTAATTCCAGTTCTGCGGTTCGATTCCCATCTTGAGTATTATTCTGCCCCATTTTTTTAAAAAAAATCTAAAATCCATCTAGGGTTTTATCATTAGACAAAGCGGCGCCCAACCCCAGGACACCCATTATCAAAGAACACACACATCATCAGACCTATTCTTTCACTTAACAAAACCCCTTCAACACCTTACCAAAATCTCTCATTCAGTAACCAAATTAATCCCTAATTAAATCAAGAACACTTCGATTTCACAATCCACAGGCTCACATTCATTCTGATTCCTTCAAATATCCAGCCAATTTCAAGTTTCAGTGGTATACCTTCTTGAAGGAATGAAAGGTAAACTTACAATTTCTTTAGTTTCTTTCATTATTTTCAATGAATATGTGTAATGTGTTGTTAATATGTTATGATTATATGAAAATTGTGCATCTGTTGAACTTGAATAATATGTTATGAATTAGACAATTAGTGATGTTAATTTGTCATCTGTTGAACTTGAATAATATGTGTTAATATGTTATGTTATGATTAAATCCAGCCAATTTCAAGTTTCAGCCAATTTGTCATCTGTTGAACTTGAATAATATGTGTTAATAATATGTGATGTTAATTGTGCATATGTTGAACTTCAAATATCCAGCCAATTTCAAGTTTCAGTGTTAATGATTATATGAAAATTGTCATCTGTTGAATTTGAATAATATGTGAATATTATGAATTATACAATTAGTGATGTTAATTTGTTGAAACTTGAATTGCATTTGTTACATTGAAAAGGAGTTCTTTCAACAAGTTTCGGTCGAAGATGTTATGCAACGTTTTCAAAAGATGAAAACCCGTAGGGAACAATTATAGGTAATATATTTTTAATTTGTAAGAACGGTCGTATTTGTATTACATGTTTATTTTATTTTTAATGACCATGTTTTTTTATTATTGTATCGTATTTTTATTATGTGATGAATTTTACCCGACCCGAACCGTCGGATCGGCCCAATTTTTTTTACATTCGGTCCTATTATATTAGAGGGTAGAGGATCCTGTAAAAAGTGGGACTTTTGTGAGAAGTGTGAGAAATAATTTGGGAATGACAAGTGTCCTTTATCCTAATTAATTCAAAAGGGTATATTAGTAATTTGACATTTTTATCATTTAATTGATTTCCAAGAATAACTGCCAAAAAAAAAAAATTTGCCGATGAGTTTTTTAAGGTTTGAATCGAATTTGAATTAGGAGAAATTTTAGGAAACATTATACATCTGATTGTTTTATATTCTTCATCATCTTTTAATCGCAACATCTTTTAATCATACATTGTTCATGGCGTGGTGTTTTAAAAAACTGGAGACATTGACTATGATTCAAGTCATGGTGTTTTATCTGGAGACATTGTTCATGGCGTGGTGTTTTATCTATGACTTGAATCATACATTGTTCATGGCGTGGTGTTTTAAAAAACTGGAGACATTGACTATGATTCAAGTCATGGTGTTTTATCTGGAGACATTGTTCATGGCGTGGTGTTTTATCTATGACTTGAATCATAGATGTTTAAAACACCACGCCATGAACAATGTCTCCAGATAAAACACCATGACTTGAATCATAGTCATGGTGTTTTAAAATCTGGGAATGTTTTGTTTTGATAAAACACCACGCCATGAATAATGTCTCCAGATAAAACACCATGACTTGAATCATAGATGTTTAAAACACCACGTCATGAACAATGTCTCCAGATAAAACACCATGACTTGAATCATAGTCAATTTTATCCAGTTGTTTAAAACACCACGCCATGAATCTGATTACAGTTCTCTTTATGATAATGTATGACGAATATGTAACCAAAGACCTCCTACAATTAAGGTGAATCATTAATTCCTATATTTAAGGAAAAAAGAGTGAATGTATGAGGTTTTGGTCGTGTATGATATGGTTACCATATTTCAAACATTGAAAAAGACACTCTTGCCCTTCAATTTTACATAAGGTCCCTCTAATTAAAACACAATTTACATTTTTATACTATATTGATCTCAACCATTAGATCAAATATCCAATGGTTTAAAACACTTCTTACCCTTCTTACATTTTAGACACTTTTTACCATATCCCTACCCTATATATATATTAGAGTATCTTAAAAATTGAACCCACTGAAAAAAATTCCTGGATCCGCCACTGTATTGTGGTATGTATGGTTTCAGTTGTTTTGGTTATTATCCTCAATCGAAGCCAAAACTAAAGTCATCGGTTGGTCTATTTTATTAACTAACTGGTTTTCGGTTATCAGTTTTATTTATTTGGTTAGACTGACGGTTTTTTGGATCCGTTTAATAGCCAAAACCAAAGTTTGGCTAATACTTTTGCTTGGAAATACATGAAATTTATGTATAAATACATGAAATAGAAGTATAAATACATAAAATGGATGTGTAAAATGTACATGAACTAAAAGTATAAAAGCTAGAAATATATGATAATATGAATGGTCCGGTTCAATTCAGTTTTGTTAATATTGGTTAAATGGGGATACAAAAAAAATCAATAACCAATTTTGGTTAATTCAGGTTTTGGGTTAATTGGTTTTCAACTAATTCGTTTGTTGGTTGATTTCGGTTCGGTTTTGTTTGTTTTAGATTCGGTTTTGGTTAATGATTCAGTTATTGCTCACCTTAAACACTTAAACACTGTTAATTACATACCCTATCCATTTTTTTAATTAAAAAAATATAGCATTATTATACCCAATTTTAATGAGAATAAAATACTCGTTTTTATGGTTTTTTTTAAATATCAATGCACAAAAAAGTTATGACCGTTCAAAATTTATGAGAGCAATTAGTGTTTTATAAAGGGATAAAGTGTAAGCACTAACTAATTATAAATTATCTATGCTTTTGTTAAAAATGACGGAATTAAAGTACCCTTATCTCAAGCATTATGTATAGTAGAAGTAACCCTCAACAGTTTAATAAAAAAAGTTGTAGTTTAATAAAAAAAAGTTGTTGCAGTGATGTAAAATGCCCTTCCTTAATATAATAAACAAATAGATAAATTCAACCTGAAAGCTTTTGGAAAACCAAAAAAATTGCGAGTTTCACAAGACCAAATGAAAAATATTAACTAATACAAAACAACTAAACATTTTGGAAACAATCCCGGCTAAATTTAGCTTCAAGTGAAGTCTCGAGCTGGTGCAGTCCTTCAATACTTAAACTTGCAGCTCCTCCCTCTCAACCGCCTGCTTTTATGAAGAATCAATCTTGTGATCAACCAATGTCACAATCTTACAGGTTGTTGCAAGCCTCATGAGAAAATTGGTCAAACTTCTCATGATTTTTTTGAGTGTACGTTACGCGGTTCAAGTACTTCTTCCATACTACAAGAGAAAAATTGTGTATTAAAAATATTAATATGTATACGGGATGTTTATACAATAGAATTGCATGATAATGTATGTCTTCCCAATCAAATCACACTCGTAATCAACCAATGTCACAAATACTAAATGAGTTTGTTACCTGTCAAAGTTATGAGTACTGAATCATATATAGATCAGTTTGCCTGGAATTGTAGGTGCTTCTGAATTAGAGAGCGAGTTGGTCAGTGCACCTACGAAATTAAAGGGATTTGTTATGATATTAGTGTTTCACATCATCTGGAGTTGATGAGTTGTTCTTTTCCTAAAGATACATGAAGTAGTTAATAATATAATGAAAAGTCTATCTAAGTGAGGAACCAAGGGACAACCAACACTCATGTTCCACCACCATCAAATGACCAACACAACAACATAATCATCAAACTGGACTTCACTCCCATCAGACTGGCCAGTTACATGGTGGTGTGGACCACTACCTCATACACCACATGTCCTTTCTTTACCCCCCCCCCCCCCCACCATATAAATACATATAGAGCATTAGAGCTCTAAAAGGAACAAGTATTACCTTCACACACCTTGTGTTCTCCAACTGTCCTGTGTTCTCCTACAACAATAACCTCATCCCTTTGAGGTTTTGACCGTGTTGTTAATGGCAACAATATACCACCTAAAGTCTTCTCCTCTGTGGCACTAATCTTCACCAACACTCTTATCACCCAAACAACTGCAATGTAATGTACTGCAATACAAAAAAAAATCAGGCATTAGTGGGATATGGTATTATGGTATACATAACACATGGATCATAGAATATTCAATAAAGCAAACTTAGCAGGCTAGAAAGTGAAAAGACCAACTTATGTTTAATTTTACTTTTTCAAAATAAATAAAACAAAAATGAAAATATAACAGGTAGAGAGCATACACATCCAATGCAAAGAAAAAAAATCACACAAAAGCATAAAATTAAACAATACTATTTGAAATTTCCTAATAAATATGATTTCAATTTTCAACCATAATGAAGATTTAGAAGTGATAATGACTAAAGCTTGACTAGGAAACTTATGAAGGAAAGCTAAAACTCACTCCTAGAAACAAGAAAATAAGATTTTGAAACAAAACAAAAACAGAAATACCACCACATGAGCTTGAGTATCCTTTGAAAATAAATGCCACGGCAACCTCTGAAAAGCATACAAAAAAGGTTAGAAATATAAAAGAAAAGGGACTAAATTCAGAACAAAATGAGCATCCTGAGAACATGTTGTGATATCAGGTCACATCAGTTCTATATCACAACTCACCATAGAGTCACCAACCACGTATGATAATACGTATCATCCTTCCCTGTTTTCATATGTAGAAGCTGCCTGGTAACATAGTTTGCATTAGCAAGGGTAATTTAGTAATTTTTAGTCCTCTTTATGTCTCATGAAAATTGAAATATTTTATGTTATTACACCTTAACCAGATGGATAAGATCCACTTATTCAGCATTTGTAAGAAGGGTACTCACACGATTGGCAACTCACCTTGGGGATCATGTCCACAAAACATAAGAAGAAACACGTCTGAAGGCTTAGGCTGGAAGTTGGATGATATATGAGCGTGTTTGCATAAGAACAAGAAGAACAAGCCTCTAATAGTCTCTTCTTCAACAAACTCCATTGTGTGCTCGGTTTTCCAACCACCCAAAACACTATATAACACCAAAATGGGGGAATTTTAATATTTCAGGGGTTAATTAAACTTAAATGGGGGAATTTTACCTCAAAATCAATGGAAAGATCAATGCCAATATACCGGCAATACCAAGCAAACCCAACCTTCACTGAAATTAACCCATAAAACCATGTTAAGCAAGCTCGAATTAAGCGTTTCCCTACAAATGCAAATAGAAAAATATTGGATTATAAGAAACATAGGTCTAGAATTTTTGTAAGCTTTATACTTACAGGGTTTGGATGCCATAATTAAAACTCAAATGAACATCTAAATACATAGAGTCCTACTAATTGCATCCTAGAAACTACACTTTAAATTATAAAAAGGAAAAATTATATAATAATAGTGAGTGGTAACATCACAAAAACAGATTAACCCATAGGTAATAACCTTTTTCAGTAAAAATGGTTTCTAGTTTAGGATATTAGTTTTCAGCTCCGGTCTCTCCAGAAAGGTGACCTAAATCAAATCAAACAATTTAAATAAATAAATTTTAAAAAATGCAGCATTGAAAGAATGTAATGCCTCTACTGAACCAATTGATGGTAGGGGAACTTTTTCTCCATGAACACAATAACTCAAAGAGACCATTTTGCATATTTCGACTCTGAGATATAAGTTGTAAAAAAGTAAGAGTAGATGGTAAAAAGTCAAAAACTATCACAAGTTAATATGAAATATGTACAATGTCACACCCCGACTTTCCACGTATCACCGGTGGGCCCGGTGGGGGAGTATCGTGACGTGGTTGGCAACATAATATGTAAGACCCTAACACGCTTTAACTGAAAAGACGCAGCGGAAATACGTGCCATAAAATTTCTTTCATTACAAACGTCTTGACTTACTTGAAAGTTTGTTTTAATATGAATCTTTTACATAAATAAGGTATAAGTCATGTTTACTAAAGTACATACTCAATTATCCCCGTACAATCTACTTTGTGACCCGATCTTCGATCTCTATTCCTCGTGATAACCGCCTGCGATTCGTACAACCTGCACTCACCACATGCATTCATAACATTAGTATACAATACATAAACAAGATTCAATCTCGTACACTTCCCATTTCCTTGTCTTTCTAACTTTAAGCATTTCATCTGCATATCCATGTCCTGGCGAGTCTTCAATAATGTACATGCATTACCTTTCATTCTCAAGGCACACTATTAATAACGTATTACTCAACGTACCCAAATCACGCGTACATACATTCTTACATGCATACATACACATCTGCATATGTACATGCCTTCCTATATCTCTACAAACATGCATAAACTCATACGTACCTTCATATATACCAAACACACATCTACATACGCACATACATTACTACGTCTCTACATACGTACATATACACATACGTATCTTCACATATACATAAATGCATAACTACATACGTACATACATTACTACGTCTCTACTTACTTGCATACTCACATTTACACATTCAAGATCTTACCGAACCCTTGTATACTCATACATACCTTTATGCTTACATACGTAGACATCCACATGCATACATACCTTCCCATATCTTCACATGCATACATATATATACACATCTACGGATGTACATACCCATATATACACATACAAGCTCTCACATACTTCTTACATAATCATACATTAATTACATGGGACTTAGACTTAGATTTATAGCCCATAGACATCTAAGGAACCATCAAAATCATGTTTGGAAAGTTCTCCGTAGTCCACGGATAACAAACCGAAGCCTACGAAACATAAATCAACTTAAATAACAATTTTTTAGGTTTTTGAACTTGGGGAGGGCGTCGGCGACGACCCTAGGGTCGTCGGCGACGGCCCTTGCAATTACCCGTAGCCAAAAATCCCCGTACACAGTCAAATAACCCGTCAGCCAAAAACTCACTTTCTGGAGCCCGTCGGCGACGCCCTCTAGAATTTGCAGTTTTCTGCAGTTCCGTTTCGTCATCCGTACGCACTAAAACGCGCATAACTTTTGAACCGTTTACCCGTTTAACCTCCCGTTTCTTCCTACATGCTTGTAAATTCACATTCTATCATATTAACTTGAAATCCAACATCCGGTTAATGAAAATATTCACTTAAAGCTCTCGGCTTTATATACCCGCTTTCACTTATTCGACCCGTTCATGCATTCCTAACACGGGTTTCTTACAACATCCCAACCCATTTCCACTTAAATGTTATTTTGACCCGTTAAGGGTATTTACGCATTTTTAAGGACTTTGACTCGCAAAGATCATACTTTTCGCTTTCATACATGTCCAAAGTAATCATTTAATCTAATGGCTTATTTCTAAACAACCTTTTAAAGTCATTCGCCCGATATACCTATCAAGGGCATTTTTGTCAACTTCGCTCCATCCTTTACAACAAAGGACTTCATTTCATATTTAGCCAATCTCACTACTTAACTATAACTCTAATTACACATACCCGACTCGGATCAACGCTATGACCCGTTTTAATACTTCATCCGCTAAATTGCTCGTTAATAGCAACGAATTTCCTTTCGCTATTCATTTTGTGAATTCACAACGCTTGACAAAACAATTCATTAATCGATATTGTCAAATGGTGATATCTTCACCATTTGACCCGTTAAATCTAAATATCCATTTTATCCTTGTGGGATTTTAATTATCCATCATCCCATCCATGTAACTTATTCCTTCGTTAATTCGCAACCAAAATTACCATAATACCCTTTTATCCCTTTTTAACCATCAAACCTAGTTTCTTGTCATGAACACATGTTCCGACCCGTATCAAAACTTGTCGGAACTTCATACCTCATTTATAAACTTATCATATTCATAATCTATACAATGAAAAGGTATTCTACAAGGAGGGTGTAAGCTTAACTTACCTTGCATCCGAGTACGCTTCCCGTGCACATAAGTTCCATTTGACCCGCTTCTTTCCCAAGCTTCCATGTTGCTTATCAAGCATCAACTATCATATATCATTCTCAAGATAGTTAGCTTATTCATCATTCATCACAACCTTTACATTACACGGATCTTATATGGAATTTATCATTCAACCTTATAACATGCTAATCTATCATTTCTTATCCGATTTCTTTAAACATTCACACACATGTTTGATTCCAAACATCATTAACATAAGTAAATCATCAATTTACATCACATTATCTAAAACCCACTTCATAACTACATTATTAATCACTTACTAGTGATCTACTTAAGTTCTTCATAATATCATCATACCCTTGGTGTATGTACTACCTTCTAAACATAAAGTACAACTAGTTCATGCACAAACTCCTAATCTCATACATAATTCATCCAAATCCTTCTACTAATCAACATAAATCATCCATGCATGAACATCAAACATATTAGCATCACATTTCTTTCAATTCCTCTAGCAAGAATCCATCATACACATCATAATACATCAATCTTAAACAAGAAGTTGGACTTGGGTGATCTTTCAAGTCGTCATCATCACCATAATCAACGGGTTTCACTTAAAAACATCAAATTAACCCAAGCCATGCATAATCCATGTTCCAAATGATGAATCTAACACATACTCATGCTCAATTTCATACAAATTCTTGATTTACAACATAACCCACTCCGTGCATAATCATCAATACCTTGCGATCCCCTTGTGAAGGTGATCATTAATCTATGCTCGGTTATGAGTTTAAGCTTCATCTTGCCTTTCAATTTAAGATTTTGAAGAAACTAGGGTTTGAACCCTTTTTCTCCTTCCTGATCATCGACACACACACACACACACAGGTGTTTTAATTTTTTGTTTTATAAAATCATGTTTCCCACTTAGCGGTTTTGGTCCCCCTAGTTTCATTTTGGTTAAATAAGAGATTAAAACTCATTTCTTTATATCAACCGGGTTTTAATTTACCAAACCCGTTTTTGGGGTGTTACAAGTCTACCCCCCTTAAATGAGGTTTCGTCCCCGAAACCTTTCTCATCTCCTCTTACACATACACATCTATGTTTGACTTAATAGTCACATCAAGAGTTCTAACATAATCATCAACAATTTAGCAGTTAGCATATTTCATTCAAACGTTCATTATACTAGATGATTACTCATCTATAATCCTTTCACAACTTCTTATGTACATGCTATTACACATTCCATGTTTCATTCCTTACATGCAATTCTTTTATTCTGGTTACTTATTTTGCCTATCTTTGCAGTTTGACCTTTTAAGGTAAACTGACTTTTCTTACTTATCATAGATGCATTGGGGTACACATTCGTACTTCCTTCCATTCATGCTTACTTATAAAGGCATTCATTACATCCTTTTTATGTTTTAAATCCGTCCCACGGATTTAAACGTAACATCCATACCCTTCATTCCTTCTATGTTTGAATCCATCTAGCGGTTTCAAACATATCATTCGTACCTTTTCTTCCTTACATGTGTTGAATCCGCCTCACGAATTCAAACAGGTAATTCATACTTTATTCCTTTCATGCTTCGAATCCATCTCGCGGATTCTAACACATCATTCATACTTTAACTTCTTTCATGTTTCGAATCCATCTCGCGAATTCTAACATAGCATTCATATTTTAACTTCTTTCATGTTTCGAATCCGTCTCGCGGATTCTAACATAGCATTCATACTTTAACTTCTTTCATGTTTCGAATCCGTCTCGCGGATTCTAACATAGCATTCATACTTTCATTCCTAAGAGTCATACATTTCTCTTCACCCTCACGTCCACCTACTACTTAATTCTAACGGACATACCTGTAACAATTATCACGGTCTCACGAACGTCATACGTTTCTTGTGTACTGGCCAGGTACACAATCCACATACTAGTTTCGTGCCTTCGTGTAATCGCCACCTTATGTTCGGAGAATTAAGTTTCGGCACGTGTAACATTTTCAAAACTTCATTGCCATGTCACTATTATATTTCATTTAAAATTTTCTTTCACTTGCTTAATTATACCACTTCATACGCCCACACGTTGAATTTACGTACCTGGGGTTCATTTGTCTTATCACTTGCCTTGATGCCGGTCTAGACCGCATTCACGGATCATCCTTTCCAAGCAGTTATGCTTACCTTACACATAATATAACCGTTAGTTTCTTCATATGAATGCATACATGCACGTTTTCATTCCATTTCTACCTTTAGATCTTGATCGAGTCATGGACTGTACGGGTTTCTTATCACAAGAGCACATAGGTTTGAGTTCAAGTACCTATCCTCTCATACTTAATTCTCTCAAACCAGGGCTCTGATACCAACTTGTAAGACCCTAACACGCTTTAACTGAAAAGACGCAGCGGAAATACGTGCCATAAAATTTCTTTCATTACAAACGTCTTGACTTACTTGAAAGTTTGTTTTAATATGAATCTTTTACATAAATAAGGTATAAGTCATGTTTACTAAAGTACATACTCAATTATCCCCGTACAATCTACTTTGTGACCCGATCTTCGATCTCTATTCCTCGTGATAACCGCCTGCGATTCGTACAACCTGCACTCACCACATGCATTCATAACATTAGTATACAATACATAAACAAGATTCAATCTCGTACACTTCCCATTTCCTTGTCTTTCTAACTTTAAGCATTTCATCTGCATATCCATGTCCTGGCGAGTCTTCAATAATGTACATGCATTACCTTTCATTCTCAAGGCACACTATTAATAACGTATTACTCAACGTACCCAAATCACGCGTACATACATTCTTACATGCATACATACACATCTGCATATGTACATGCCTTCCTATATCTCTACAAACATGCATAAACTCATACGTACCTTCATATATACCAAACACACATCTACATACGCACATACATTACTACGTCTCTACATACGTACATATACACATACGTATCTTCACATATACATAAATGCATAACTACATACGTACATACATTACTACGTCTCTACTTACTTGCATACTCACATTTACACATTCAAGATCTTACCGAACCCTTGTATACTCATACATACCTTTATGCTTACATACGTAGACATCCACATGCATACATACCTTCCCATATCTTCACATGCATACATATATATACACATCTACGGATGTACATACCCATATATACACATACAAGCTCTCACATACTTCTTACATAATCATACATTAATTACATGGGACTTAGACTTAGATTTATAGCCCATAGACATCTAAGGAACCATCAAAATCATGTTTGGAAAGTTCTCCGTAGTCCACGGATAACAAACCGAAGCCTACGAAACATAAATCAACTTAAATAATAAATTTTTAGGTTTTTGAACTTGGGGAGGGCGTCGGCGACGACCCTAGGGTCGTCGGCGACGGCCCTTGCAATTACCCGTAGCCAAAAATCCCCGTAGACAGTCAAATAACCCGTCAGCCAAAAACTCACTTTCTGGAGCCCGTCGGCGACGCCCCCATACCCGTCGGCGACGCCCTGTAGAATTTGCAGTTTTCTACAGTTCTGTTTCGTCGTCCGTACGCACTAAAACGCGCATAACTTTTGAACCGTTTACCCGTTTAACCTCCCGTTTCTTCCTACATGCTTGTAAATTCACATTCTATCATATTAACTTGAAATCCAACATCCGGTTAATGAAAATATTCACTTAAAGCTCTCGGCTTTATATACCCGCTTTCACTTATTCGACCCGTTCATGCATTCATCAACATAACTTGATTGTTTGACCTAAATTCCCCATGAACCGTATAATTTCGACGTCGTCTATCATATAAGGTTCCAAACACGGGTTTCTTACAACATCCCAACCCATTTCCACTTAAATGTTATTTTGACCCGTTAAGGGTATTTACGCATTTTTAAGGACTTTGACTCGCAAAGATCATACTTTTCGCTTTCATACATGTCCAAAGTAATCATTTAATCTAATGGCTTATTTCTAAACAACCTTTTAAAGTCATTCGCCCGATATACCTATCAAGGGCATTTTTGTCAACTTCGCTCCATCCTTTACAACAAAGGACTTCATTTCATATTTAGCCAATCTCACTACTTAACTATAACTCTAATTACACATACCCGACTCGGATCAACGCTATGACCCGTTTTAATACTTCATCCGCTAAATTTCTCGTTAATAGCAACGAATTTCCTTTCGCTATTCATTTTGTGAATTCACAACGCTTGACAAAACAATTCATTAATCGATATTGTCAAATGGTGATATCTTCACCATTTGACCCGTTAAATCTAAATATCCATTTTATCCTTGTGGGATTTTAATTATCCATCATCCCATCCATGTAACTTATTCCTTCGTTAATTCGCAACCAAAATTACCATAATACCCTTTTATCCCTTTTTAACCATCAAACCTAGTTTTTTTGTCATGAACACATGTTCCGACCCGTATCAAAACTTGTCGGAACTTCATACCTCATTTATAAACTTATCATATTCATAATCTATACAATGAAAAGGTATTCTACAAGGAGGGTGTAAGCTTAACTTACCTTGCATCCGAGTACGCTTCCCGTGCACATAAGTTCCATTTGACCCGCTTCTTTCCCAAGCTTCCATGTTGCTTATCAAGCATCAACTATCATATATCATTCTCAAGATAGTTAGCTTATTCATCATTCATCACAACCTTTACATTACACGGATCTTATATGGAATTTATCATTCAACCTTATAACATGCTAATCTATCATTTCTTATCCGATTTCTTTAAACATTCACACACATGTTTGATTCCAAACATCATTAACATAAGTAAATCATCAATTTACATCACATTATCTAAAACCCACTTCATAACTACATTATTAATCACTTACTAGTGATCTACTTAAGTTCTTCATAATATCATCATACCCTTGGTGTATGTACTACCTTCTAAACATAAAGTACAACTAGTTCATGCACAAACTCCTAATCTCATACATAATTCATCCAAATCCTTCTACTAATCAACATAAATCATCCATGCATGAACATCAAACATATTAGCATCACATTTCTTTCAATTCCTCTAGCAAGAATCCATCATACACATCATAATACATCAATCTTAAACAAGAAGTTGGACTTGGGTGATCTTTCAAGTCGTCATCATCACCATAATCAACGGGTTTCACTTAAAAACATCAAATTAACCCAAGCCATGCATAATCCATGTTCCAAATGATGAATCTAACACATACTCATGCTCAATTTCATACAAATTCGTGATTTACAACATAACCCACTTCGTGCATAATCATCAATCTAACTTTTAAGACATACCTTGCGATCCCCTTGTGAAGGTGATCATTAATCTATGCTCGGTTATGAGTTTAAGCTTCATCTTGCCTTTCAATTTAAGATTTTGAAGAAACTAGGGTTTGAACCCTCTTTCTCCTTCCTGATCATCGACACACACACACACACACACACACACTATGTGTGTGTGGTGTTTTAATTTTTTGTTTTATAAAATCATGTTTCCCACTTAGCGGTTTTGGTCCCCCTAGTTTCATTTTGGTTAAATAAGAGATTAAAACTCATTTCTTTATATCAACCGGGTTTTAATTTACCAAACCCATTTTTAGGGTGTTACATAATAGTCAAACAACACAATATTTAAATGCACAGCGGAAGCAAATGAAAGATATATTTCAACCGAATAAAATATTGTAATATCGTGTATCACAAACAGTTGAAAGTTTATCCACAGAAGGATCAAAATTTAAATAGGAAACAGTAGTTCAACAGACGTTAGGCATCTTAAGCTTGCGAGACTCTTTATTGATGCTAAGGAGAAAATCCAGCCTATTACGAGTAGTACCTGCATTTAATCTTTTTGGGAAAATACGTCAGTTTACACTGGTAAATACAATTAACCGACTCATTTTAAAAATGATTGAAAATTTATTTGGATGCACGTGGCATAAACATTTTATAACTTGGGATAATTATTTAAATATATAAACTTGTAAAAGGATTACATGTTCATCATGCGTTCAGTAGCCCGGATCGTGCCGGGTTAAAGATCAATAGACACACCACATTATTTATTTATGCACTGACGGGTGTACGCCTACACCCCGCGCTTAGGTCGTGGCCATTTCGTAAAATGATGCCAAGGATATCCGGGACATGGTCATTAACCCCCCCAAAGGCGTTAAGCAAACAAAACATATTTAAACGGGTCATCTCGATAATACTTAACCACTAATCGGTTAAGGTCGAATGCCCGACCAAGCGGTATTTTATATACCGTACCCCAAGCCCGTATAAGGGAAAATAAGTTAAAAGTATTTACCTTTGCAAGTATAATTCACAAACAGCAAATGCAAGTAGCTTTTACTGGTCCTCCTATTCTGGAACGAAGATTTATAATAACCTATTATAATCCTAACGGGTCCTTAATTAAGCCTAAACTTAGACCGTTTAGTTTTAAAGATACGGTTCGTACGCACGATTAAGCGAAGACCGGGATAGAATGTGATTTAGACCCGAAAAGTTTGAAGACTTGCTTAATATGGTTAATCTAAGCACACTCTGGATTTTGAGATAAAAACGATAAGGTTTGACCCGTTTCGGCTAATTTATGTAAACTAGTTACATAAACCGAACCGAACGCGCAAGAAGCGTAACGGGTAACCGTAAGAGCCATATACAGGTTTCATAAGTTAATATGCCTTAAATATGTTGTGACATCAGTAAGATATCTTTTATTATGCCCGAAACGAATTTAAACACAAACTATGCCCCGTTGGGGTAGTTTGGTCATTTACAAGGTTATAAAAGAGTTTGAGTATTAACCTGAGTTACAGGTCTGATGTAATCAGAAAAAATACTCAATTTAATAAGTTATAACAGTAGGGTAAAGTATATATGTGAAACTTATCAATTATAACCAAACTATGCACCGTAGGGGCATTTAGGTAATTTCACATAAGCCGAAAAGCTCAAAACTGAAGTCTGAGTTAAACAACTTTTTCTTACTGTTAAAATATTATAATTTACCTAAAATATCAGTAGGTATCAACCCGTGTATGTTTAAAATAGTTTTAGTACATACTATGCGTTAAAAACGCTTAAAAAGGCGATTAAAAGCCATTTCCGGGTTCTATACATAAAGCTGATATTTTTATTATTCCAGAAGGCTTAAAATAATTTATTTATTATTTAAAATCAGTAGCAAAAGGTTTGGGGTCAAAAAGATATGTAAAACTCATTTTATAGCCCGAAAGGGCAAAACCGACAATTACCGAATTAAGCTTATAACTCTAAGTTATGCTCAGCCTAAAATTAATTAAAAATCTTCAAAAATCCCAAAATAATATATTATATCAGTGGGTAAAGAGTTTGATATCAAAAAGTGGGTTTAAATAGGCTATACGCTAATTATGCCGTTTTAATCGCTAAAGAAGCTTTCTAATTACGCTAACGAGCATAACTCTCAATCTACACCTCAAACTGATGTCAAATTTTGGGTGCAAGTTTATAAATCAGTAACTAAGGTTTCTACTCTTTTACATTTGCAAAAATCACGTTTTATGGTGAAAAGGGCATAATGGTCAACATATGAGCAATTAACGGAATCATGCATATTAATTGGATAACTAATGAACCAAGGTGTATAATCACAGAGGGTTATACTAGCATGTAACCTAGTCCAATTAAAGCTCTAAGTCATTTCTAAAACATGCTTAAACAGGTCAGAACTGAAAGTCAAAGCAAAAGTCAAACTATGCGACTTTCGGTTCCGAACCGGGTCCTTACTGAAAATTATCGGGTTGAACATGTTTAGACCCTTCGCATACGAATTTGATCATAACTTTCTCATACGATAACGAAACTTTGTGAAATTTATATCGTGCATTCTAGTGAGCATAATTAACAGTTACAAAGCTTCGGGTTTGCTAAAAGGTCACTCGGAGGTATAACTTAAACATGTTGACACATTTAACCCCTGTAGTTTGTAATCTCTCACTTTCATTCACAATTAGCTTCGTATGATCCATGATTTATTCGTTTGAAGGTATGAGCATCATGTAGGGTTAATGTAAAGTATATTTATTCACTGTTGACATTTAGAACCCGTATATTCACATACTTTCCATGATTGTCAACTTTAATCCTTCAATAACATTCTTTCACACGTTCAAACCTATGACATGTGTCAATGTATTATAGGACGTGAATTTTTGAGGTGTTACATCCTCACCCCCTTAAAAGAAATCTCAACCTCGAGATTTACTAAAATAAATAAGGGTACTTTTATTTCATTGTGGACTCAACCTCCCACGTGTATTCGGGACCTCTACGGGCATCCCATTTTACCTTTACAATAGGCACATGCTTCCTTCGAAGCTTCTTAACCTGTCGATCTTCAATCGACAATGGTTTTTCCACAAATTTCAAGCTCTCATCTATATGCACATCTGTATGTGGTATGACTAGCGATTCGTCAGCTAGGCATTTCTTCAGATTGCAGACGTGGAATACGTTATGAATACCACTGAGCTCTTCAGGTAAGTTTAACTTGTAAGCCACTGATCCAACACATTCGATAATCTCGAACGGTCCTATATACCTCGGGCTTAACTTACCTTTCTTACCGAATCGCATCACTCCCTTCCAGGGTGATACTTTAAGTAAAACTTTATCACCAACCTCAAATTTCATAGGTTTACGCTTGGGATAGGCGTAACTCTTCTGCCTATCTCGGGCAGCTTTGAGACGGTCACGAATCTGTACAATCTTGTCCGTTGTTTCAAAGACTATCTCTGGTCCTGATAATTGGACATCTCCAACTTCCGCCCAACAAACGGGTGTTCTACACTTTCTACCGTATAAGGCCTCGAAAGGCGCAGCCTTAATGTTGGTATGGTAGCTATTGTTGTAGGAGAATTCGATTAACGGCAGGTGGTTATCCCAACTACCACCTAAATCAATCACGCATGCTCGAAGCATGTCTTCCAAAGTTTGAATAGTACGCTCACTCTGGCCGTCCGTCTGAGGATGGTAAGCCGTACTAAAATTTAAACGCGTGCCCAAAGATTGTTGGAAACTTTTCCAAAAATGTGACGTGTATCTAGTATCTCTGTCAGAGATAATAGACACAGGTATGCCATGTAAAGCTACAAACTTATCTACGTACAGTTGGGCTAACATGTCAGAGCTATAAGTCTCCTTGATGGGTAAGAAATGTGCTGACTTAGTCAATCTATCAACTATAACCCATATCGTATCATTTCCTTTCCTTGCCTTGGGTAACTTGGTGATAAAATCCATAGTTACCATTTCCCACTTCCAAGTGGGAAGTTCAGGCTGTTGTAGCAAACCTGATGGTTTCTGATGTTCTGCTTTGACTTACGCACACGTCAAGCATTTAGCTACATAGGTGGCTACAGACTTCTTCAAGCCTATCCACCAATAGTTTGCCCTTAGATCCTGGTACATCTTATCAGCTCCAGGATGTACGGAATATTTAGAACTATGGGCTTTGACGTGATGTCGTGGTCACAATCAAATTTAATCCCAAAAACAACTATATATAGATAGTGGCAAGTGGGTATCGAACACAGGGAGTTTGTGGAATGTGTGTTATTTGAAGATTTATCTAAGTTACCTAAGTTTAAACTAATTGCAAGAAAAGTAAATTTCAAGAGTTGTTTGATTGATTTAAGTTTTAAAACTTAGGAATGCTAAACTAATTGCAAAAAGAAATGAAAATTGAGTTGTAAACAATTGAGAGAAAAATGGCCATCTTTAGTTTCCAGTTTGTTTCAACGGTTGTACTATCATCCACTAGAAAGAATCACATAGACATGATTCATGTAAAATTACTTGTTGTGTAAAAGGGAACTAAGTACTCAGATTCCTAGAACGTGAGGTTGTTACCCGATGACCAATTGACCCTTACCCATCCTAACTTTACCCATGATATCTCGATTGCCAACGGCACCAAGAACGTATGATTTCAAGGTAGGATAAAACTAGACTCAACAATTTACAAACAAATAATAAAACACCATAGTAAACAAAACATAAACAAGTTTACCATTCTAGAAATTGAGAATCAAAATACAACCGTCTTAACAACCTTCAACTAAAGATGACCAATAAGAACCTAGCCACTCATAGCTTTGACAAACATTGTAGCAAAATAGAAGGAAAAAATTGTTCACAAGATTCACCCACCAAAAAACAAAAGATAAGGCTAGTGTTCTTCACGTGACTCCCTCACATATGTCATCGGCCCAGAAGTCTGCCAACAATCTTCGATAATCATGAGGTCTGGCCCAAGTCGTGATAATGGCCCAAATCGAGATCCAAGAAGTGTTGTAAATGGCTGCTCCTTATTTGACTTTTTATAACCCCTGATGATGATTTGATGGCCCAATCAATAATTCCTTCCTCAAAAGTCTTTTATGTCTGCCACCAATAGCCCCTTTTAATACTTGCTGTGAACATTTTAGTTTATTAAATCAATTACATGCCTTTTTCAAACACACACCCCACATGTGTTAATTGATGATGTTTACTGGCTTGTGTTCACGTGAATCCCAACAAGAAATCAGCCACCATTTATTTCTTTCATGTGCATTGATGATGATTATGTTGTTGACTTCTATGTTCCCAAAGAAATCCTATGTATGCGTGTATATATAGATCGTCTCCAAAAGTCTACATAAAAGACTCCCACCACAAACACATATGATGTTATGGCCCCACCAAATATCTCTCACAAATCCACATAGAGCACATGATGACGGTTGATGTTATTTGTGTGTTCCAATAAACAACCGCCAAAAGCAAGCCCACATGTGCGGCCCAACAGTCATCCGCCAAAACCAATCCAACGCCACGTGAATTGTTTTTGTCTTTTCCTGCCGCTGCCATACATATTCAGCCGTAGCCTACGGTTCCAATTTAACCGAATTAAGCGATTTACCTGTAAAACACACGAACACTCATAGTTACTAAGTTCAAGCAAATAACCAAGTAAAGTATGGAATTTTAATCTTTTTAAACCATTTAAAGGTTGTCCAACGGACCACCCGTCAGGCTTCCTGGAGGATAACATCTCGAAGTCCTCCATAAATTGGAACCCATATTCGTCCATTCAATCTCAGAATTCCGTCCTTGCCAAGAGATAACTGCTCCTCAGTTACCCCTAGCTTTTCATAAGGATAGTTAGCTTCCAACACAGCTTCCTTCTGTGCAGCTAACAACCTTTCATTCAAACTGTTCTTTATTTCAATGCTCTTGGCATTGATTCGGATGGGTTTCACCCTTTCCTTTCGACTCAAGGCATCGGCGACTACATTCGCCTTGCCAGGATGGTATCTGATTTCACAATCATAATCATTCAAAGTCTCCATCCATCGGCACTGCCTCATGTTTAAATCCTTCTGATTAAACAGATGTTGAAGGCTCTTGTGATCAGAATAGATCACACACTTGATACCATACAAATAATGCCTCCACAGTTTTAGTGCAAATACAACGGCACCCAACTCCAAGTCGTGGGTGGTGTAATTCTTTTCATGCACCTTTAACTGTCTTGAAGCATATGCAATAACCTTGCCTTTCTGCTTAAGCACACACCCCATTCCAGTGTGTGATGCATCGCAGTAAACTACGAATTCTTCAGTACCTTCAGGCAATGTCAGTACATGAGCGTTGCTCAACTTTTGCTTCAGAATATCAAAAGATTCTTGCTGCTTAGGGCCCCAATCAAACTTTATTTTCTTCTTAGTCAAAGAAGTTAGGGGTGCAGCAATCCTTGAAAAATTTTCAATGAAGCACCTGTAGTATCCTGCTAATCCTAGGAAACTGCGAATTTCTGTGGGCGTCTTCGGCTCTTGCCAGTTCATAACTGCTTCCACCTTAGCGGGATCCACTTGGATACCTGTAACACCTCAGAAATTTCGGGTTCAATAATAAAACGACACGTGTCATGTAAGACAAAACGCGTTGTAAACTCGGATTTAATAAAAATGTTTGACAGGATTTAAAAGTGTCGTCATGTTAATTTTTGCACCTCTGAACGACCTCGTAGAAAATCCCAAGACTCAAACATGTTAAAAACATTTAGTATATGTTCAAGTTCAGTGAATTATAACATTGAATGATTCGTAAATTGATATGGTGGACTCCTACGAAGAAAAAGAGCGGTAACCCTTTGTTTCGGGTCTTGTTTATGGATTCAAACGAAACAATACATAAGGGTGAGGTTTAGAACTATATAAGGCACATTTGAAAGGTCCCAAATTGATAATTAAGGCCCCAAATTCGTGCAAGTGGATTGCCCTTTCGAACCTTCAACAAACAACAACAATTCTTGTCTCAGAAGGGGCTAGCGCACCGCTACATGTGTAGCGTAACGGTGCGCTACCAGTTAAGTCAACAGGCCCATTATAGCGGGCTAGCGCACCGCTACAGGTGTAGCGTAACGGTGCGCTAGCTGATGCCCAGCGACCAGAAACCTGCTGTTGGCTGTCTTTCGCGATTGTGACCGATTAAACTGGTTTTTATCAGTTATAAAAGACCCCTAAACTATCCTAGAGCACTAGGACAAGTGTTGAATGGTTGTGGATGGTCCTAGAGTTAGTTGTCCATTAGTTGTGGTGGATCCAAGCACTATATAAGGCCACTTGATGCAACCACATTTCTTCACACTTGCATTTGATCTTTGGAGCATCCTGGAGCATAGGAACTCTCCCTTCTGATCATAATTCGTGCATTGGACTATTGTAAGTCTTCTAGTTCTTATTTGGTTGTGTTAACTTAGTTAATTAGCTAAAAGTCAAATCGTCGTAATTACGGTTTGACTTCGAGATTAGTCACTAATGACTCAGTCTTATCTCGAATTAAAAATAGTTATAGGTTGGTATTTATGAGGGTAATAAAACCCCAAAAGGGTTTCCCCTGATCACCATCCTAACCAGGTCAAATGTCGGGTCAAACCTTTAATTAAAAAGTCAACATAATGCTTAAAAGGTCATTTATGCATAATTAGCTATCTAGATCATATACAACCTGTTTGATCATTGTTATAACTTAGTAATAAGTGTAAGAACATGTCCAAACATGTTCGACCCGACTATCTCCTGTTTAGACCCGGTTCGGAACCGAAAGTCGCAAAGCTTTGACTTTTGCTTTGACTTCAATTCTGACCCGTTTAGGTATGTTTTAGAAATACCTTAGAGCTTCATTTGGACCAGGTTACATGCTAGTATAACCCTCCGTGATTATACACCTCGGTTCATTAGTTATCCGATTAATACGCATGATTCCGTTAATTGCTCATATGTTGACCATTATGCCCTTATTGCCTTAAAACGAGATTTATGAAAATGTAAAAGTGTAGAAACCTTAGTTACTGATATATAAACTTGTATGCAAAGTTTGACATCAGTTTGACTTGTAGATTAAGAGTTATGCTCAATATCGCAAAACTAATGCTTTATGTTAACATAATGGCGTAATTAGCGTATAGCCTAGTTAAACATACTTTTTGGTATCAAATCTTTTACCCACTGATATAATACATTATTTTAGGATTTTTAAAGATTTTTAATTAATTTTAGGCTGAGCATAACTCGTAGTCGTAGGCTTAATTCGGTAATTGTCGGTTTTGCCCTTACGGGCCATAAAATGAGCTTTACTTATCTAAACGACTCCAAACCTTTTGCTACTGATTAATTATGATAAATAAATTATTTTAAGCCTTCTGGAAATATAAAAATATCAGATTTAAGTGTCGAACCCGGAAATGGCCTTTAATCGCCATAATTAGCGTTTTTAACGCATAGTATGTCTTAAAATCATATTGGGCATAACCGGGTTGATACCTACTGATATATGAGGCAAATTATGATATTTTAACAGTAAGCAAAGGTTGATTAACTCAGACTTCGTTTTTGAGCTTTCGGCTTGTGTGAAATTACCAAAATACCCCTACGGGGCATAGTTTGTGTTTAAATTAGTGCGGGGCATAACGAAAGACATCCTACTGATGTCACAACATATTTGAAGCATATTAACTTAGGAAACCTGTATATGGCTCTTGCGGATACCCGTTACGCTTATTTCGCGTTCGTGCGGTTTATGTAACAAGTTTACATAAATTAGCCGAAACGGGTCAAACCTTATCGGTTTTATCTCAAAATCCAGAATGTGAATAATGAACCCATATTAAACAAGTCTTCAAACTTGTCGAGTCAGAATCACATTCTATCCGGTCTTCGCTTAATCGTGCGTCCTAACCGTATCTTCCTGTAAGACTAACCGGTCTAAGCTTAGGCTTAACTAAAGATCCGTTAGCATTCTAATTAATTATTTATACCATCATTCCAGACTAGAGCATTTCGGTAAATGGTACCTACGCTTACTTAAGTGAATACGGCTGAGTTATTAGATTCTTGCTAATTAAGACAGGAGCTAGCTCAGGTAAATACTCTTAACTTATTTTCCCTATACGGGCTTGGGATACGGTACTATAAAAGTACCGCTTGGTCGGGTGTATGTAGTCATTTAAATCGGATTGTGATTGATGTACTTACATAACCTGTTTAATATGTATTATTTTATTATTATTTGGTGTATGGCCTTTGGGGGTTAATGACCATGTCCCGGATATCCTTGGCATCATTCGAAGTAATGGCCACGACTTAAGCACGTGGTGTAGGCATACACCTGACAGCTGCATTATGTAAAAACTGGTAATCCACTCCGAGGTATCATCCTTGTGGGCATTATACCGGAACTGGTAATCCACTTAGAGGATGATAGCCCGTGGGCATTATACCTGTGGCGTGTCTGTTAATCTAGTCCGGCCCTACAAACCGGCCCTAACGGACGACAAATAAGTAAAACTGTATACAAGATTATATACAAATAATTTTCCCAAGTTATAAAAGATTAATTTTGCCTCTGTGCATTTTAATCAAAGTGTCAAAAGGTTTTTGTGCCTGGTGCATCTAAATCAATTTTCTTAAACTCTTTTCAAATGAGTCGGTTGAGTGTATTTACCAGTGAAAACTGACGTATTTTCCAAAAAGGTTAAGTGACAGGTACTAAACGAAATTGGCTGGAAGCTCAGGGCGCTAATAAGGAATCTTGCAAGTTCTAGGCGTCTAAAGTCTGTTGAACAAATGATATGTTCTAAGATCCGCCTGTGGATCCTTTACTTTCCGTTGTAATATTGAATATTACTTTATATTCGGAAAAGTAATAATATTTATCCTTTGCTTCCGCTGTGCATTTATATATTGTGTTGTTTGACTATTATGTTGCCAACTACGTCACGATAATCCCCCACCGGGCCCACCGGTGACACGTGGAGAAATCGGGGTGTGACAGGTTGGTATCAGAGCCAACACTGAGTGAATTAAACACTAACCTTAGTGTTTAATCTCAGTTACACAATTGCACATATCTAAACCTTCTGAGTCTAGACTTAACTTAGGAATATTCTCAATCCTAATCTTGAAGTTTTGCTTCCAAATTTTTATATATTGGATACGTCGCCAAGCGAAGAAGCTGTAATAAGAATTCTCCACATCTGGAGCCTTGAAATGCTGAGCTTCGTACCGTGACCAGGATGAAACGTGCGACCAAGGAGAAAGCCTTCAAGAATTGAATGAAGAAGAAACTCCTTTGCTGAAGATCGTTTCCTCAATAGTCCTTATAAGGACATATTTACCTTTTCAGTCCCTTCGAGGACGACATTATTCCTTTTAAGTCCCGCTTAGGGCAACTTTATACTTTTATTTTTATATAATGGAATGATTAAGTTTAAACTTTCATTCTAAATAAGAAATATTAAATAAATGGAAAAATAATATTTCCTTTTTGCAAGATCTACCATTATAATAAAATGGCAAAATCTAAAAAGGGCAAGACCTAGCTTCGGGTCATATTAAGACCGGCCAAGATGGCAGTTCCGCAATTTAGATTCAGATCCATATTTACACCTCAATTTAAAAATTGTTCTGCGTTAATTATAAATTAAGAATCTTAAGTGTGAAACCTAGCCTCGGGCCAAGATGGTAAGACCTGTTAAAAAGATTCAAATCATTAATTAAGAATCTTAAGTGTGAAACCTAGCCTTGGGTCAAATATAAGACCGGGCCAAGATGGTAAGACCTGTTAAAAAGATTCAAATCATTAATTAAGAATCTTAAGTGTGAAACCTAGCCTTGGGTCAAATATAAGACCGGGCCAAGATGGTAAGACCTGTTTAAAAAGATTCAATTCCCTGTTAACATCTTAAAACATGTTAACACTCCTGGCAAGATGTGATTCATTTAAAATCACACACGTCATTTTATATAGGATTCTTCAAAAGATTCCTAACCCAGTTTAATGATCCCTGAATCCTGGGTTTACGTCATCAATTAAGATGATCATATTTTAACCATACGTGGTAATATAGTGCCTACGGGCCTTGCTCATTTCTACATGAGCCAAAATACAGTGGTAGCTATGACTCCCTGTCAGATAAAGGTAATGAACTAGGTTCAAACCTCAAATGCTTTGATTCTCTGAAATCATAGCTTATAAATTATATATGTCCTTGTGACTAAGCCAGTTGAGCTAATATACTTAAAGACCTTGATTCTCTGAAATCATGGCTTATAATTTAAAAATTGTCCTTGTGACTAGGCCTTTTGTGCTATTGAATAAAACTGTTATTGTTGCTTTGATTCTCTGAAATCATAAGCTTATAATTTATAAATGTCCATGTGACCAGGCCATTGGGTGCCACTAATAAAACTGTTAATGTTTTATAATTAGGATAAATTATAATAGAAATCCTAAATAAATATGATTAATAAATTAACCAAATATGGTCTCTGTTTACCATGGTTAATGAATTTCTCTAAAGGGCAATTCAGTAATAAACATCCCTTAGAAGGGAAGTGCCTACGGGCTATAGTTAATGTCCTCTGAGACTAAAGACAGTGGTAGCCTACAACTCCCTGTCAAGAAAAGGTAATGAACTTTGATTCAAACCTTAATGCCACGATTCTCTGAAATCATGGCTTATAAATTTAACTTGTCTACGTGACTAGGCCATTGGTGCTATTATTAACTTATGAATTAGGATTTGTGATAAAAATCCTGAATAAAATAAATATCCTTCCTTCTCTGTCAGTATGCAATTGAAGGGAATCTTAAAGGTGAAACCTAGCCTACGCGGCCAAGATGGTGAAACCTACTCAAGGAATCCTTCCGAAAATCTGAGAGCACTCTTTCTTTGCATAAGAGTACGATGACATATGTTATTTTAATTATTTTCTTCATTGTTTTCTATCGCCTGCGAATGCCAAACTATGTTTGATTAAAGTGTCATATGAGGATTGGCGTATCCTAGTGTGTCCCATAGATTATTTCCATGTCTGATCAGCATGGAGGTTTAATACATGGAACCCCTGAGATATCCCAATGGTCATATTGTACTAAAGTCGACTAGTAGTATTCAAAGAAGATATCCAAAAATGGAAATTTTTTTTAAGTAAACGTTCCCGACTAAGGAATTCGTGGACTTATAACATAAATGTGTCACTTATTAGACACAAGCGTTGTTGAGTGAACTGGATCCTGAGATATGGAATCTCTGTAACCTCCTTATACCTCGATTATCTTCTCCTAAGGTTACCCTGCTTATCCCAGGGAGACAGGTAGAATTAAAATTTATATCCCATTAAGACTGTATTATTATGAAATCTCCAAGACGGATAGTACCATAATTGGGAGAACCGAAAACCTGATTAAGTAAATTTTAAGATAGGAGATTCATATAGCCTAACTCGATATTCTGAGAGTTGGATAAGAAAGACGGTTCATTTTTGCTTATGCATTGTTACCGCAACCCTATTTTAACAACGATTAAGAATAACCATCTCACCTTAAGATCAGCTATTCTATAATAGTTAGGATAAAGGCGTCAAGGCTGCTCCTTGGAGACCTTGTAAAGATGGAATGTTAAACATCTATTGTTAGGACAATAGATTGGTAAGTCCAATATTCAAGATCTGAAAGTTGCATTGGAAACAACGAAAAAGATCATACCAATTTCCTAATCATCTGTAAGTTGCCATTATTAGGCAGAGAATACTTCCTTTAATTCAGTAAATCTCGGGTCGAGATTTATTTTAAGGGGGTGAGGATGTAACACCTCAGAAATTTCGGGTTCAATAATAAAAAGACACGTGTCATGTAAGACAAAACGCGTTGTAAACTCGGATTTAATAAAAATGTTTGACAGGATTTAAAAGTGTCGTCATGTTAATTTTTGCACCTCTGAACGACCTCGTAGAAAATCCCAAGACTCAAACATGTTAAAAACATTTAGTATATGTTCAAGTTCAGTGAATTATAACATTGAATGATTCGTAAATTGATATGGTGGACTCATACGAAGAAAAAGAGCGGTAACCCTTTGTTTCGGGTCTTGTTTATGGATTCAAACGAAACAATACATAAGGGTGAGGTTTAGAACTATATAAGGCACATTTGAAAGGTCCCAAATTGATAATTAAGGCCCCAAATTCGTGCAAGTGGATTGCCCTTTCGAACCTTCAACAAACAACAACAATTCTTGTCTCAGAAGGGGCTAGCGCACCGCTACATGTGTAGCGTAACGGTGCGCTACCAGTTAAGTCAACAGGCCCATTATAGCGGGCTAGCGCACCGCTACAGGTGTAGCGTAACGGTGCGCTAGCTGATGCCCAGCGACCAGAAACCTGCCTTTGGCTGTCTTTCGCGATTGTGACCGATTAAACTGGTTTTTATCAGTTATAAAAGACCCCTAAACTATCCTAGAGCACTAGGACAAGTGTTGAATGGTTGTGGATGGTCCTAGAGTTAGTTGTCCATTAGTTGTGGTGGATCCAAGCACTATATAAGGCCACTTGATGCAACCACATTTCTTCACACTTGCATTTGATCTTTGGAGCATCCTGGAGCATAGGAACTCTCCCTTCTGATCATAATTCGTGCATTGGACTATTGTAAGTCTTCTAGTTCTTATTTGGTTGTGTTTAGCTTAGTTAATTAGCTAAAAGTCAAATCGTCGTAATTACGGTTTGACTTCGAGATTAGTCACTAATGACTCAGTCTTATCTCGAATTAAAAATAGTTATAGGTTGGTATTTATGAGGGTAATAAAACCCCAAAAGGGTTTCCCCTGATCACCATCCTAACCAGGTCAAATGTCGGGTCAAACCTTTAATTAAAAAGTCAACATAATGCTTAAAAGGTCATTTATGCATAATTAGCTATCTAGATCATATACAACCTGTTTGATCATTGTTATAACTTAGTAATAAGTGTAAGAACATGTCCAAACATGTTCGACCCGACTATCTCCTGTTTAGACCCGGTTCGGAACCGAAAGTCGCAAAGCTTTGACTTTTGCTTTGACTTCAATTCTGACCCGTTTAGGTATGTTTTAGAAATACCTTAGAGCTTCATTTGGACCAGGTTACATGCTAGTATAACCCTCCGTGATTATACACCTCGGTTCATTAGTTATCCGATTAATACGCATGATTCCGTTAATTGCTCATATGTTGACCATTATGCCCTTATTGCCTTAAAACGAGATTTATGAAAATGTAAAAGTGTAGAAACCTTAGTTACTGATATATAAACTTGTATGCAAAGTTTGACATCAGTTTGACTTGTAGATTAAGAGTTATGCTCAATATCGCAAAACTAATGCTTTATGTTAACATAATGGCGTAATTAGCGTATAGCCTAGTTAAACATACTTTTTGGTATCAAATCTTTTACCCACTGATATAATACATTATTTTAGGATTTTTAAAGATTTTTAATTAATTTTAGGCTGAGCATAACTCGTAGTCGTAGGCTTAATTCGGTAATTGTCGGTTTTGCCCTTACGGGCCATAAAATGAGCTTTACTTATCTAAACGACTCCAAACCTTTTGCTACTGATTAATTATGATAAATAAATTATTTTAAGCCTTCTGGAAATATAAAAATATCAGATTTAAGTGTCGAACCCGGAAATGGCCTTTAATCGCCATAATTAGCGTTTTTAACGCATAGTATGTCTTAAAATCATATTGGGCATAACCGGGTTGATACCTACTGATATATGAGGCAAATTATGATATTTTAACAGTAAGCAAAGGTTGATTAACTCAGACTTCGTTTTTGAGCTTTCGGCTTGTGTGAAATTACCAAAATACCCCTACGGGGCATAGTTTGTGTTTAAATTAGTGCGGGGCATAACGAAAGACATCCTACTGATGTCACAACATATTTGAAGCATATTAACTTAGGAAACCTGTATATGGCTCTTGCGGATACCCGTTACGCTTATTTCGCGTTCGTGCGGTTTATGTAACAAGTTTACATAAATTAGCCGAAACGGGTCAAACCTTATCGGTTTTATCTCAAAATCCAGAATGTGAATAATGAACCCATATTAAACAAGTCTTCAAACTTGTCGAGTCAGAATCACATTCTATCCGGTCTTCGCTTAATCGTGCGTCCTAACCGTATCTTCCTGTAAGACTAACCGGTCTAAGCTTAGGCTTAACTAAAGATCCGTTAGCATTCTAATTAATTATTTATACCATCATTCCAGACTAGAGCATTTTGGTAAATGGTACCTACGCTTACTTAAGTGAATACGGCTGAGTTATTAGATTCTTGCTAATTAAGACAGGAGCTAGCTCAGGTAAATACTCTTAACTTATTTTCCCTATACGGGCTTGGGATACGGTACTATAAAAGTACCGCTTGGTCGGGTGTATGTAGTCATTTAAATCGGATTGTGATTGATGTACTTACATAACCTGTTTAATATGTATTATTTTATTATTATTTGGTGTATGGCCTTTGGGGGTTAATGACCATGTCCCGGATATCCTTGGCATCATTCGAAGTAATGGCCACGACTTAAGCACGTGGTGTAGGCATACACCTGACAGCTGCATTATGTAAAAACTGGTAATCCACTCCGAGGTATCATCCTTGTGGGCATTATACCGGAACTGGTAATCCACTTAGAGGATGATAGCCCGTGGGCATTATACCTGTGGCGTGTCTGTTAATCTAGTCCGGCCCTACAAACCGGCCCTAACGGACGACAAATAAGTAAAACTGTATACAAGATTATATACAAATAATTTTCCCAAGTTATAAAAGATTAATTTTGCCTCTGTGCATTTTAATCAAAGTGTCAAAAGGTTTTTGTGCCTGGTGCATCTAAATCAATTTTCTTAAACTCTTTTCAAATGAGTCGGTTGAGTGTATTTACCAGTGAAAACTGACGTATTTTCCAAAAAGGTTAAGTGACAGGTACTAAACGAAATTGGCTGGAAGCTCAGGGCGCTAATAAGGAATCTTGCAAGTTCTAGGCGTCTAAAGTCTGTTGAACAAATGATATGTTCTAAGATCCGCCTGTGGATCCTTTACTTTCCGTTGTAATATTGAATATTACTTTATATTCGGAAAAGTAATAATATTTATCCTTTGCTTCCGCTGTGCATTTATATATTGTGTTGTTTGACTATTATGTTGCCAACTACGTCACGATAATCCCCCACCGGGCCCACCGGTGACACGTGGAGAAATCGGGGTGTGACAATACCACGCTCACTAACCACATGTCCAAGGAATTGGACTTCTCGAAGCCAAAATTCACACTTTGAAAATTTGGCGTAGAGTTTCTCATGGTGCAGAAGTTTAAGAATACAGCGAAGGTGTTTCTCATGGTCAGCTTGGTTCTTTGAGTAGATGAAAATGTCATCGATGAAGACGATGATGAATTTATCTAAGTATGGTTTGCAAACGCGATTCATGAGATCCATGAACGCGGCAGGTGCATTAGTGAGCCCAAAAGGCATCACTAGGAACTCGTAATGACCATAACGAGTCCTAAATGCAATTTTGTGTACGTCTTCATCTCTAACCTTCAGTTGGTGGTAGCCTAACCTCAAGTCAATCTTCGAGAAATAACTTGCCCCTTGCAATTGATCGAACAGATCGTCGATCTTGGGCAAAGGATACCTATTCTTTATAGTGACCTTATTAAGCTCACGGTAATCGATGCACAGACGCATCGATCCATCCTTCTTTTTGACAAACAAGACTGGCGCTCCCCAAGGAGACGAACTAGGTTTAATGAAACCTTTGGCTAGCAATTCATCTAATTGCGTTCTCAATTCCTTCATCTCTGTTGGTGCCAACCTGTAAGGCGCTCTAGCAACAAGTGCTGCTCCAGGGATGATGTCAATTCTGAATTCCACTTGCCTATCTGGTGGCAAACCAGGTAGTTCTTCCGGAAAAACTTCAGGGTATTCAGAAATGACGGGGATGTCTTCCATCTTAGGTTTCGGCTCATCAATAGTCACTTGTGCCATGTAGATGACACAACCCTTCTTCAAACACTTAGAGGCCTTGAGCATAGTGACTTGCTCAGGCAATCCATACCGGGTATCTCCCAGCATAGTAAGTGATTCACCAGATGGAGTCTTAATCACCACTTGCTTTCTATTGCAGACAACCTGGGCCTGGTTACGAGATAACCAGTCCATACCTAAAACGATGTCAAAACCAGCTAACTTCAAAGGAAGTAGGGACAAAGGAAAAGAGTGGTTCTTAATGGATATGAAACATCCATCTAATATGGTTGAGGCGGTTTCTAAGGTGCCATCTGCTAACTCCACCTCATATTTCACTCTTAGGGTTTTAACAGGTAAATTCAGCAATTTGCAAAACTTATTATCTACAAATGATTTATCTGCTCCTGAATCAAAAAGCACTCTTGCATAAACGTCATTTATAAGGAATGTACCTGTTATCACATTGTCATCCTGTACTGCTTCCTTTGCATCCATTCTGAAGACCCTAGCATTGGTCTTCTTTCCTTCATCAGCTTTCTTGGCGTATTTGGGGCAGTTGGTTTTAATGTGCCCTTTCTCATTGCAACTGTAGCACGTTACATCCTTCAGCTTTTTGCAATCTAAGGTCTTGTGTTCCTTGGACTTGCATATACCACAAGCAAAAGTTCTTGACTAAGTCTGCGAGTTCGATTCAAATTTGCACTTCCCGAAGTGTTGTTTCTTGCAAATCTTGCACTTGGGCTTATCACCAGACTGATGCCCATCCTTCTTTGACTCAGACCCCTTCTTGTTGTCACCGTTTCCTCGGTGCTTCTTGTTTGACTTCCGTGAATTGTCATCTTCACGTTTCCTTTTCTCAGCATCCTTGTTCCTCAGCGATCTTTGTCTGACCGCGTCTAGCGTGAGGGACAAAGATATATCAGCTACAGATCTGAAAGTAGCTGGCCGAGAGGCCTTCATGCTTGCCTTTATCTCTGGGGCTAAACCCCCAATGAAATGAGCTATTCGTTTGGGTTCCGGGGTCACCAGATACGGAACCAACCTCGACATTGTATTAAAGCTCGTGAGGTAAGCTTGGCAATCTAGATTGGTCATTACCAACGAAAGAAAATCTGACTCAATCTTCTCAACCTCATGTTGAGGGCAGTAGTTATCCCTGATGAGGGCAACGAATTGTTCCCCAGACATGTTGTACAATGGGATCTTCCCAGTGGCTTGAATCAGCGATCTCCACCAGGCTAAGGCCTCACCCTTGAAAGATTGAGACACAAACTTGACTATATCCTTCTCAGCGCATCCGCTGATATCCACTACTGTGTCCATCTCATCTAACCACGTCATGCAGTCAATGGCTCCTTTTTCCCCAGTGAAATCCCTGGGTTTGCATGAAACAAAGTATTTATAGGAACAACCCTTATTACGGGGTTCTTGATTTAGTACAATCTGTTGAGATGGAGCACTGTGGTGGTTTGAGGAGAGTCGATCATCATCTTTCTTTGGTTCTTCCTTCTTGGAAGGAGGCTTTGAATGCGATGTAGATAGGGTCCTACTTCGAGTCCCACTATATTCTTCATACTGCCGCTCTAAGGCCTTTGTAACTGCGTCGTCTACTAACGCTTTCAGTTCAGCACCCGTTATATTAATTCGGGCGTTATCATTATTCTCCACTGGGTGACTATTAATTTCATCCGAGTCAGCCATTTTAATTGAACTGTTACATAAAACAAGGACAATAGTTTACTTGGGAGTTTATTATGGAATTGTCTTTTATGGCAATTCATTAACCATGGTAAACATAGACCATATATGGTTAATTTATTAATCATATTTATTTAGGATTTCTATTATAATTTATCCTAATTATAAAACAATAACAGTTTTATTAGTAGCACAAAAGGCCTAGTCACAAGGACATTTTTTTTTAAATTATAAGCCATGATTTCAGAGAATCAAGGCATGAAGGTCTGAACATAGTTCTTTACCTTTTTCAGATAGGGTCATAGACTATTACTGTCTTTTGTCTCATATGAAAATGAGCAGGGCCCGTAGGCACTATATTACCAATGTATGGTCAAAATATGATCATCTTAATTGATGATTTAAACCCATGATTCAGAGATCATTAAGTTGGGTTAGGAATCTTTTGAAGAATCCTTATATAAGAATGGCGTGGGTGATTTTAATGAATCACATCTGCCAGGAGCGTTAACATGTTTTCAGATGTTAACTGGGATTTGAATCTTTTTAACAGGTTTTACCATCTTGGCCAGGTCTTATAGTGACATGCAGGCTAGGTTATACCCTTAAGATCCTTAGTTAATATTTAAATAGGCAGATTATTTTTTAAAAGGAATGATTTTGATTCATTTATTTCATATATAATTTATTTATGCATAAAATGGCAAAAATGAAATTTATAAATTAAATATTCCATTAATTATTAAAAGATTACACATCGCCCTAAACGGGACTTTTTAATAGAACAACATACCCACGCAGGGGTCAAACTGAAATACTAGTCCACGCAGGGACTTAAACAAACAACATACCCTCGTAAGGGTTAACAGAAAGATAGACCCACGCAGGGGCTTAACAAGCAATCATACCCACGCAGGGGTTAAAACAGTAAGACAGACCCATGCAGGGGCTCAACTGATACAAGGAAATTACAACAAATAATGGAAGGATTCAACGGTCCTTCTTGCTCTTCCCTTTTATTAAACTTGTCAATCCCTGGAAGAAGCTTTGTCGCTCCCTGCGATCTCTGTGAAAGTCTCGCTCGACCTGGTCCAACCTTTGCAGAATTTCTTCACGCTCTGGTGGGGAAAACCTTGGCGGCTGCGATTGTTGCCGAATTATAGGTCTAGCAGGTATTTGGTACCCATGAGTTGGGTACCCTACTCCCCAAGGAGCTCCATACGGTCCTTCCGGGTGAAGGGCGTTGTAATTGGCCGCTACCAAGTATGGGTCGGCTTCAGCGTAACCATAGTTGGTGTGAGCCGGCTGCTCAAACTGGTTGTACGCCATCGAACCAGTGTAAGCAGGAATCGGGTTATCAAAACCCATCGGTGGTGGTTGCGGTGCAACTGGGTTCGAAGGTCCACCCATTTGCGGGTCTTCTTGAAGTGGCGGATAATGACTGCCACTTGATTGACGAGGAGAACTAAAATGAAAGTCCCCTCCTCGTGCAGACATACGTGCTCCGGTTCTCCTACGCCTCGGCGGTTGCGGAGGTGCCGGCTGAACTGGCGGCGGTGGAGGCGGTGGCGTGACTGCCACGAATCGCGAATCCTCAGAGGGATCCTGCTGCTGCTGCTGGTGAGGCGACGAATGATGCGAGGGTGTAAAATACCACTCGAACTGGTTAAACCGTGCCTGGTAACTGTCTGGACCACGGTAGGGTGATCCATGAAAAGACGAACCATCTGAGACCTCAATAGGATGGTTGGGAGTTCCGGTTGCGGGCTCGACGGGATCGGTGTCCTCGTCCATGTCCTCTGCATGATCGCCGGAGAAATGATCCTCTGGCCCCAATGGGTTAAAACCCACTGGTTCTTGTATGTAGTTTGCCGGGTTAAACCGGCCCTGTAAAACAGGTGTGGGGTCTCCAAAGGAATGGTGCGATAGGGATCGCTGTAGAGGTATGTAAGAAGTTTGAGGGTTGTCGGGCTCATTTTTCGACTGAGGCCCATAAGAGCTATGAAAAGGAGGCGTCGAACTGTGTGAAACAGATCGTCTAGCAGGCTCAAAAAGGTTCCTCCTGTTATCTCGCGGGTCAGCACTCGCAGTGGTGGAAGGAGCTCGCATGTGCGAAGGCCCGGCCTCGTGGTCATTGGGGGCGGTGATTGGCCCCTTGCCTCGTCCTCTTCATCGAAAGAATCTGGGCGGCATATTTAGTCCTGTCAATATAACATAAGATAACGACAAGAATATATAAAATAAAGGACAAAACAAAACAAGTAGAATTTGTCCTATGTTATTTGTCTAGACTCGAAAGTTTTTAGGAATGTGCTATTGTGTCATTGAGATTAAACACAAAAGGCTAGTGTTTAATTCACTCAATGTTGGCTCTGATACCAACCTGTCACACCCCGACTTTCCACGTATCACCGGTGGGCCCGGTTGGGGAGTATCGTGACGTGGTTGGCAACATAATAGTCAAACAACACAATATTTAAATGCACAGCGGAAGCAAATGAAAGATATATTTCAACCGAATAAAATATTGTAATATCGTGTATCACAAACAGTTGAAAGTTTATCCACAGAAGGATCAAAATTTAAATAGGAAACAGTAGTCAACAGACGTTAGGCATCTTAAGCTTGCGAGACTCTTTATTAATGCTAAGGAGAAAATCCAGCCTATTACGAGTAGTACCTGCATTTAATCTTTTTGGGAAAATACGTCAGTTTACACTGGTAAATACAATTAACCGACTCATTTTAAAAATGATTGAAAATTGATTTGGATGCACGTGGCATAAACATTTTATAACTTGGGATAATTATTTAAATATATAAACTTGTAAAAGGATTACATGTTCCTTATGCGTTCAGTAGCCCGGATCGTGCCGGGTTAAAGATCAATAGACACACCACATTATTTATTTATGCACTGACGGGTGTACGCCTACACCCCGCGCTTAGGTCGTGGTCATTTCGTAAAATGATGCCAAGGATATCCGGGACATGGTCATTAACACCCCAAAGGCGTTAAGCAAACAAAACATATTTAAACGGGTCATCTCGATAATACTTAACCACTAATCGGTTAAGGTCGAATGCCCGACCAAGCGGTATTTTATATACCGTACCCCAAGCACGTATAAGGGAAAATAAGTTAAAAGTATTTACCTTTGCAAGTATAATTCACAAACAGCAAATGCAAGTAGCTTTTACTGGTCCTCCTATTCTGGAACGAAGGTTTATAATAACCTATTAGAATCCTAACGGGTCCTTAATTAAGCCTAAACTTAGACCGGTTAGTTTTAAAGATACGGTTCGTACGCACGATTAAGCGAAGACCGGGATAGAATGTGATTTAGACCCGACAAGTTTGAAGACTTGCTTAATATGGTTAATCTAAGCACACTCTGGATTTTGAGATAAAAACGATAAGGTTTGACCCGTTTCGGCTAATTTATGTAAACTAGTTACATTAACCGAACCGAACGCGCAAGAAGCGTAACGGGTAACTGTAAGAGCCATATACAGGTTTCCTAAGTTAATATGCCTTAAATATGTTGTTACATCAGTAAGATATCTTTTATTATGCCCGAAACGAATTTAAACACAAACTATGCCCTGTAGGGGTAGTTTGGTCATTTACAAGGTTATAAAAGAGTTTGAGTATTAACCTGAGTTACAGGTCTGATGTAATCAGCAAAAATACTCAATTTAATAAGTTATAACAGTAGGGTAAAGTATATATGTGAAACTTATCAATTATAACCAAACTATGCACCGTATGGGCATTTTGGTAATTTCACATAAGCCGAAAAGCTCAAAACTGAAGTCTGAGTTAAACAACTTTTGCTTACTGTTAAAATATTATAATTTACCTAAAATATCAGTAGGTATCAACCCGTGTATGTTTAAAATAGTTTTAGTACATACTATGCGTTAAAAACGCTTAAAAAGGCGATTAGAAGCCATTTCCGGGTTCTATACATAAAGCTGATATTTTTATTATTCCAGAAGGCTTAAAATAATTTATTTATCATTTAAAATCAGTAGCAAAAGGTTTGGGGTCAAAAAGATATGTAAAACTCATTTTATAGCCCGAAAGGGCAAAACCGACAATTACCGAATTAAGCTTATAACTCTAAGTTATGCTCAGCCTAAAATTAATTAAAAATCTTCAAAAATACCAAAATAATATATTATATCAGTGGGTAAAGAGTTTGATATCAAAAAGTGGGTTTAAATAGGCTATACGCTAATTATGCCGTTTTAATCGCTAAAGAAGCTTTCTAATTACGCTAACGAGCATAACTCTCAATCTACACCTCAAACTGATGTCAAATTTTGGGTGCAAGTTTATAAATCAGTAACTAAGGTTTCTACTCTTTTACATTTGCAAAAATCACGTTTTATGGTGAAAAGGGCATAATGGTCAACATATGAGCAATTAACGGAATCATGCATATTAATTGGATAACTAATGAACCAAGGTGTATAATCACAGAGGGTTATACTAGCATGTAACCTAGTCCAATTAAAGCTCTAAGGAATTTCTAAAACATGCTTAAACGGGTCAGAACTGAAAGTCAAAGCAAAAGTCAAACTATGCGACTTTCGGTTCCGAACCGGGTCCTTACTGAAAATTGTCGAGTTGAACATGTTTAGACATGTTCTTACACTAATTACCAAGTTATATTAATGATCAAACAGGTTGTATGGGTTCTACATTGCAAATTATGCATAAATTAGAAATTAAGCATTCTGTTGACTTTCTAATAATAAGTTTGACCCGACATTTGACCTAGTTAGAGTGGGAATCAGAGGGTGCCCTTTTAAGGGTTTAATGCCCACATAATTACCAACTTATAACTACTTTCAATTCGACTAATCACTGGACCATCAATGATTAATCGCTAAGTCAATCGTTAATTACGACGGTTTGACTTTTAAGCTAAAACTAAGCAAAAACTTAACTAAGAAAGGTTAAGCATACTTACTGAAGTCCTATGCACGATTAGGAAGAACTTGGGTCTGCTCTTAAGCTCCAAGAAGCTCCAGAAATGCAGAAATGAGGTGTGAAGAAATGGTTGCAACCTTGTGGCCTTTTATAGTGTTCAAAACCTCATGGATTGTTGACATACAAGCCTAACAATGGCCATGGATCATTTCCAGATGTCCCTAAGTGTCTAGGGGTTGTTTAGGGGTCGTCCAAGATGTGGAAAATTGGATTAAAGTCGGTTACAAAGCACCTAGCAGACAAAAACCCAAAGTTTTCGGAGCAGAAGGCCCCTCGCGGCATGCGTAGACCCCCCTGGGTCCTCGCGTGGCGCGACGCCCCATCTGATCAAATCTGAAATTTTTTATTTTTATGTTTTGGTCATTGGCTCTTGGAAACTTTGCTTCGACTTTATTTCTTGCACTTTGAACCCTCCAAATTGACTTATAAGGGCTTAAAGGCATATACCCACTTTGTTAAGTCCTCGGTTAACTTTATTGTCTCCCGAAAAGTCATAAACTTCATCGTAGACGCTTTTAACCCTTCGCATACGAATTTGATCATAACTTTCTCATACGATAACGAAACTTTGTGAAATTTATATCGTGCATTCTAGTGAGCATAATTAACCGTTACAAAGCTTCGGGTTTGCTAAAAGGTCACTCGGAGGTATAACTTAAACATGTTGACACATTTAACCCCTGTAGTTTGTAATCTCTCACTTTCATTCACAATTAGCTTCGTATGATCCATGATTTATTCGTTTGAAGGTATGAGCATCATGTAGGGTTAATGTAAAGTATATTTATTCACTGTTGACATTTAGAACCCGTATATTCACATACTTTCCATGATTGTCAACTTTAATCCTTCAATAACATTCTTTCACACGTTCAAACCTATGACACGTGTCAATGTATTATAGGACGTGAATTTTCGAGGTGTTACATACAACAAACTACACATTTATAAAACCAAATTTAAATGGCCTTTTTAAAAATCTCACCATTGATCAATCAAAATATTAGTTTGGTTGAATTATTAATTATACCTCAAAAAATACATCAATACTGAACAACATCATCATGAATTCATAATACGCCTCTCCTGTTGTAGAGAAGAAGCAAATGAAGGTTGATTAAGCTCATTCTTCCTTTTTTAAGCATAAGATTAAGTAGTTCTTCATACACAGCCACATCAGCACTTCGCCTCTCCTTTGCACACTACAGATCTATAAACAACACTTGCAGGTTGTGACAAATCAATGCAACAAACCCTAAATTCACAAAATCAAACCCATAAAAATCATTACAAAATTCGAAATCAAAACCATGAGTAAACCCTAGGGAAAAAAATTATTAATCATAATCTAAAAAAAAACACATTAATAAATAGAACTAAATCACAAATGCTTAACAAAATTAAACAGGAACTCACATAAGACCAAACTTCTGAACATCACGATACTAAATCCATGAACCTAGATTAAGATTAATCATGAACAACATTCCAAATTGCCTATTCGAGCACAAACAATTAATCATGAATTTTGATTCACCTTTTCCCGCCCCTTTGGCTTCCAATACCTTATCATGTCGCCGTTTAGAGTTCATCACCAAAACCCTAGAAACCGACAGCAAGAAGGTTGAACCCTAGAAATTGGGTGACTCTCGTAACGCCATCACCATCCTTTGAGTCTTCATCCCAAATCTCAGCCTTCATCGATGTCACCCTTGGTTCTGCTCCCTTCTCTCCCATTCTCTCACTTCTCTATGTTTCTTCACTCCCTCTCCATTTGTTTCTGATTTCTCACTTTAACTTGTATATGTGTGTAGGGGGGATTCAAAATTTGAATTTCTTCTGAAGCATCTACTGTGCTTGTTTGTAGGTAGGGTAGTTAAAATGTTTTCAAAAGCAATGTGCTTTAAACGGTAGTACAATGAGCTTTACCTTTGTAGTGTAGGGAGGAAAAGTCTAGTTTGTTAAAATTGAGGGATTAAAATATAATAGCATGAGAGGATTAAAATGTAATTAGTGTTTAAAAGACTAAATTACCCTCATTTTAGGGGTGTATCTATAAATTAAGAATGGAAAAGTTCTTATTTTTTGGGTATCTTAAAATGCCCCTCACTCATGCATTATAATATAGTATAGATTAGAAGTTTAGAACCACCTAATATCTTGAGTCCATACGGGTTTTCGTCGCATCGTGTTACGCCAGTTCTGCTCTTGTGGTGGTACAATGACTGTCAGGTGGCAACCGACAGTATGATTTCTCAAGGGAACGACCAAGTCAAACTCTGAAGTCAGCATAGGCCTGGTCCGATTAGGGCAACGGGGGGTCTCCAATTTAAGGAGCGCGGTAGTTTAATGCAAGAAACTCGTCGTTTCAAAAAAAGGTATCTGAACCACCTATTACTAGATGTTAAACCGAAAAAAAAAACTAACTTTAAAATGTCACCACACACCCGTAAATTGAAATGGACGTTGATCATATAATAGGTTTTAGTTATCATCAGAAAATAAAATATCTTAATTTTTTTAACATTTATCACCATGGTTGCAAAAGTCGTTAGTCGCTAGTCGGCCGATGGGTACTGACTAACGATTAATCAGGATTAATTAGGATTGATTGGATTGGAACTTTTATATGTAATTTTCAGTTTTTTATGTATATACACACGTATTTATTGGTAGTTAATAGGTTTTAACCCCTTCTCGACCCATTTGTTAAGTATATAGGATTAATCGCCGGATTCTACATGGTTTGGTTGGAAACTGACCGGCATTTACCGGTTTTGGCAGGAATTGCCGATTTTTGGCCGGCCTATTAGGGCCGACTACCGATTAATAGGACCGATTAATGAAAAATTAATTAGTACCCGTCCGACTAGCGCTTACTAACCAAATAGTCTTGATTTTTACAACACTTTTTATCACTAACTTGATATGTTTACCTCTTCTAATCTAATCTAAATTCTAATTAAGGATTTCAGTTAATGCCATGATTTTTAAAATGCCTATAACTATTTGGTACAGTGTTTAGGAGTGATCACCAACTGAATTGTTAACCGAAAACAAAAGAAACCGAACTGAAATCAACCAAAAACTGAATTAATTAAAAATCGATTAACCAAAAACCAAATTAACCTAAAACCGGTTATCATATTTTTTTGTACCCTCATTTAACCAAAATTATCCGAACCGAACTTTCATATTTTTCGTATATTTGATGTTTCTAGATTTTAAATATTCATTTCATGTATTTGATATTTTATATCTACATTTCATGTATTTATTGTTCCACTTTATGTATTTATACAACCATTTCATATATTTATACCTTAGTTTTATGTATTTTTAAGCAAAGGTTTTAGCCCAAGTGTTGTTTTTGTTATCAATCGAACAAAAAACGTCATTCTAACCAAATAAGCCAAACTGATTAACCAAAAACCAATTGGTTAATAAAATAAATTAATCGATGACTTTGGTTTTAATTTCCGTTGAGGATAATAACCGAACTGACAGAATCATACACACCACAATGAAATGGATTAATCGATGACTCTGCTTGTGACGTATATCTACTACCATGATAATACAATAATTATTATACGGACAAAAAAACTACTAAAAACAAAACAAGTACCGCAATGCAAAATTGTTACCATAGACGGATCGCCTGGGCACAGACTAATTTGCAATTTAGTTGGATACCTAAGGGATTAGATATTTGTAGGATTCATATGTTTGTTTTAGCCGAAAAAGGTCACGCCCAAAGTTCAGTGTACATTATTGAGTATAAACGATTAAACATGCCAATCTCTTCTTAAGCTGATTTCCATCGGGTTTTCTTCTTCAGTTTTCACTTTTTTACTTAAACGATAAAACCTATTGTTTAAATTTTTTTTTTGAACGACCAACAGAATCAATCACAAGCGCTTTTGGGGCACCCACCGGACCAAACGGAGTACTCCGAAGTAACCCGAGTCCACCACCAATTTCGGAGAAAACCCGATAACTCACCCGCCCGTATGCATGATAGTGAAATTACCGATAAAACCCGTTTAGCTCAAAGATCGAACCCAGATTTCCCGGGTCTCCTAGCTCCAATACCACATCCAATATAAGAAAAGATGAATGATAGTATTATATAACATCTGGTTCATACATCTTTATGATTGATTGATTGATTCTACACCAATTCAACAACAAAACAAACTTACAATTTCTTGGATGAAAAAAAAATGCATAAATTTCTTACTCTGATTCTTCAACAGAAGCTTCAATTCGGAGAAGAACAAACCCAATTGCAACTCCAACAAGAGTAATCCCGTTCATGATAGCCGCTATCTTGAATATCTCACCCACCGCATTACACGTGGAAGTCAGTGCTCCACCGCCGGCGCCGCCGCGAGACGATGGTTTCTTCAAAGAACAAACAAAGTTGGAGAATTGTTGCTCGGTGGAAACAGGGGTGCCCAATGAGGCCACGGTGGTTTGGGATTTAAGCCCAGCGAATGAGTTGAGGCCCTTGATGTAGGTTACTTTGGGGGTGGTGGACCGTGTGGGGGTGGCGACGGCTGCTGCCGTGAAGGTGACCGGAGATAGAGTGGCCATTGGGGATTGGGTTTGAGAATTTTGGTGGGTTTGAGAAGATTTTTGAGATGATGAGTGGGTGAAGAAAGAAAAGAAAAGAAAAGAAAAGAGAGATATGGGAGGGATAAGGTGGAAGTGAATGGATGGTTGTAAAGAAGATGACAAGATTAGAAGAATTTAGAGCTTGTGTTTTGCACATATACCTTTTCCTACCATGGTGTGATTGGTGTCTCATTTCGATATAATCTAATAAATTAACTTATGTTATGCAAATAATATCTAAATCAAGTGATGGAAGGTTTATATTTCTTGCATGTTTAACTTTCATTTGGTGCAGAGCGAGACACCGGTGGGCAATGATAGGAGAATCATGGAAACTTGGGTTCGATCCTTGAGCCAAACGAGTTTTACCAGTAATTTCACCGTCATGCTTATGGGTGGGTGGGTTATCAGGTTTTCCCCGAAATCGGTGGTGGACTCAGGTTCCGTTTGGTTCAGTAAGTGCCCCGAGAGTACTTGAGATTCATTCTATTGGCAGTTAAAAAAAAATTAACTTGTGTTATTTTTTAATGTTTTTGACTAAGAAGTTTTCAATGTGAGATGTTATTTTAAAAAATATATATATATGAATTGCTTATGCTTTTCAAGAGAAAAAGCTAGAAAATATGTAGAGTAAACTGCAATTTTATCCCTTAGGTTTTAAGTCAATTGATACTCTGACCCCCTCTATGGAAAAAATTGCAATTTTACTCCCCAACATTGTTGTTATGTCGCACAATTACCCACTGGCGTCAAATAAGGTTAACAGTCAACATAACTATGTAAAGGTCAAAGGGTATAAAGGTAATTTCCAACAAACCTTTGTAGCGTATACAATACACCATCCTATAAGTAATCGATCAAAGCACTATTACCCCCCCCCCCCCAACCTTCCCACATCGGTCCTCCACTCCTGCCAACCCCTTTCTCCGGCGATCTTCTCCGGCCAACCCTTTTCTCCGGCGATCTTCAGCTACAATCGTCCACCGATCTTCAGAGCTCCAGCGACACCTTCTCCGTATAACACCTCGAAAATTCACGTCCTATAATGTGTTGACACGTGTCATAAAGTTTGAACGTGTGAAAGAATGTTATAAAAGGACTAGAGTTGACAAACATGGAAAGTATGTGATTATACAGATTCTAAGTGTCAACAGTGAATAAATATACTTCATAATAACCCTACATGATGTTTATAACATCAAACGAATAAATCATGGATCATACGAAGCTAAAGGTGAGAGATTACAAACTACAGAGGTTAAATGTGTCAACATGTTAAAGATATACCTCTGAGTGACCTTTTGACGAACCCGAAGCTTTGTAAATGTAAATTATGCTCACTAGAATACGCGATATAAATTTCATAAAGTTTCGTTATCGTATGAGAAAGTTATGATCAAATTCGTGTGCGAGGGGTTAAAGTGCAAACGTTGAAAGTTAAGACTTTTCGGGTTAACCGGAAGTGTTCAGGGACTTGGCAGAGTGGGTATAAGTCCTAAAGCCCTTGTGGGTAAATAATAAGGGGGCAAATTGCAAGTATGAAGCTCACTTGACCTTTCGTGAAGCCAAGGGACAACGTGCAAAACAAAAGAAAATTTAAATTCTGATTATAAGGGCCACGCGGCCCGCGTGGCTGATAACAACATCTGAGGCGGGCCGCCTCAGGAGCCCAGATGCAGAAAAACGGGCTGCTTGCCTGTTCAGCCTCCTAAACGACTTGTAATGCATCTAAACCCTTCCAAGAGGCCCTAAACGACCCCTAGACACTAGTGACACATGTTGGAAGGTTGTGGGCAGTAGTAGACTTGGTTGTCAACTAATTGTGGTGCCTAAATCCACTATATAAGGCCATGTAGTGCAACAATGTTCCACACACCATTTCCTGCATTCTTGGATCAAATCTGGAGCTCTCAAGCAGGTCCAACTGATCCTAAATCGTGCATAGGACTCTTGTAAGTCTGCTAGTCCTTCTTGAATTGAGTTTAGCTTGTTTAATTAGCTAAAAGTCAAACCGTCGTAATTACGGTTTGACTTCGAGATTAGTCAATAATGGCTCAGTCATATCTCGAATCAAAAGTAGTTATGAGTTGGTATTTATGTGGGTAATAAAACCTCAAAAGGGTTTCCCCTGATCACCACTCTAACCATGTCAAAAGTCGGGTCAAACTTTTAATTAAAAAGTCAACAGGATGCTTAAAATGTCAATTATGCATAATTAGCTATCTAGAACATATATAACCTGTTTGATCATTGTTATAACTTAGTAATAAGTGTAAGAACATGTCCAAACATGTTCAACCCGACTATTTCCTGTTTAGACCCGGTTCGGAACCGAAAGTCACATAGTTTGACTTCCAGTTTGACTTTCAGTTCTGACCCGTTTAGGTATGTTTTAGAAATGCCTCAGAGCTTAAATTGGATTAGGATACATGATAGAACAACCCTCTGTGATTTTACACCTTGGTTCACTAGTTATCCAATTAATATGCATATTTCCGTTAATTGCTCATATGTTGACCGTTATGCCCTTATTACCTTAAAACGTGATTTATGAAAATGTAAAAGTGTAGAAACCTTAGTTACTGATATATAAACTTGTATGCAAAGTTTGATATCAGTTTGACTTGTAGATTAAGAGTTATGCTCATTATCGCTAAATGAATGCTTTATGTTAATAAAATGGCGCAATTAGCGTATAGCCTACTTAAACATACTTTTTGATATCAAATCTTTTACCCACTGATCTAATATATTATTTTGGGATTTTTAAAGATTTTTAATTAATTTTAGGCTGAGCATAACTCATAGTCGTAGGCTTAATTCGGTAAATGTCGGTTTTGCCCTTATGGGCCATAAAATAAGTTTTACACATCTAAACGACTCCAAACCTTTTGATACTGATCACATATGATAAATAAATTATTTTAAGCCTTCTGGAAATATAAAAATATCAGATTTAAGTATCGAACCCGGAAATGGCCTTTAATCGCCTTAATTAGCGTTTTTAACGCATAGTATGTTTTAAAATCATATTGGACATACCCGGGTTGATACCTACTGATATAAGAGGCAAATTATTATATTTTAACAGTAAGCAAAGGTTGATAAACTCAGACTTCAGTTTTGAGCTTTTCGGCTTATGTGAAATTACCAAAATACCCCTTCGGGGCCTAGTTTGGGTTTAAACACGTTTCGGGCATAACGAAAGACAACTTACTGATGTCACAGCATATTTGAAGCATATTAACTTAGGAAACCTGTATATGGCCCTTACGGATACCCGTTACGCTTATTTCGCGTTCGGTTCGGCTTATGTAGCAAGTTTACATAAAATTAGCCGAAACGGGTCAAACCTTATCGGTTTAATCTCAAAATCCAGAATGTGCATGAAGGACCCATATTAAACAAGTCTCTGAACTTGTCGGGTCTAAATCACATTCTATCCGGTCTTCGCTTAATCGCGCGTACGAACCCCGTATCCTTGAAACTGGCCGGTCTAAGCTTAAGCTTAACTAAAGACCCGTTAGGATTCTAATAGGTTATTAAAAACCTTCGTTCCAGATTAGGAGCCCAGTAAAAGCTATCTGTACTTGCTGATTTGATATACGGCTGGGATTGAATTTATATTTAGCTCAGGTAAATACTTTTAACTTATTTTCCCTATAAGGGCTTGGGTTACGGTATATAGCGTACCGCTTGATCGGGCATCAAATCTTCCATCGCTTAGGTGGTTAATTGAATAATTTGATCGGCTCGTTTTAAACAGATTTGTTTACTTTACAGCCTTTGGGGGGTTAATGACCATGTCCCGGATATCCTCGGCATTATCTTACGAGATGGCCACGACCTGAGCACGGGGTGTAGGCGTACACCTGTCGGTGTATAACTCTAGAATTGTGGTGTGTCTATTGATCTTTAACCCGGATACGTTCCGGGCTACTGAACGCATAAGTAACATGTAAATCGTTCTCAAGATTATCATATTAAATAATTCTCCCAAGTTAAAAAGATTAATTTTGCCTCTGTGCATTTTAATCAATGTGTCAAGTTATTTTGTGCCACGTGCATTCAAAACAATTTACAAACTCTTTTTCCAAAATGAGTCAGTTGAATGTATTTACCAGTGTAAACTGACGTATTTTCCAAAAAGGCTAAATGCAGGTACTATACGAACTTGGCTGGATAATCCTCCTTAGCATCAATAGAAGTCTCGCAAGCTTAAGATGCCTAAAAGTCTGTTGAACTATTGTTCCATTTTATGTACGATCCTTCTGTGGATAAACTTCCGAATATTGTGACAGTTGATATTACAATAATAAATTCGGTTGTATTATATTTTCTTTTGCTTCCGCTGTGCATATTAATATTGTGTTGTTTGACTATTATGTTGCCAACCATTACGTCACGATACTCCTCACCGGGCCCACCGGTGACACGTGGAAATTGGGGTGTGACAGGTTGGTATCAGAGCCAACACTGAGTGAATTAAACACTAGCCTTTTGTGTTTAATCTCAGTTACACAATTGCACAATCTAAACTTCTGAGTCTAGACTTAACATAGGAATAATCTTAATCCTAATATGAAAAATTTTTGCTTCCAATTTTTATTATTATTATTGGATACGTCGCCAAGCGAGGAAGCTGAACTAGGGATTCTCCACACCCGGAGCCTTGAAATGTTGAGCTTCGTACAGCGACCAAGATGAGACGTGCAACCAAGGAGAAAGCATTCAGGAATTGAATGAAGAAGAAACTCCTTTGCTGAAAATCGTTTCCTCAATAGTCCTTATAAGGACATATTTAGCTTTTCAGTCCCTTCGAGGACAACATTATTCCTTTCAAGTCCCGCTGTAACACCTCGAAAATTTACGTCCAATAATGTCTGGACACGTGTCATAAGCTTTGGATATGTGAAAACAAACTTTAGAGGGACTAAAGTTGACAAACGGTGAAACTATGTAAATTCAAGGGTTCAAAGGGTCAACGATTGATAAATAGGCTCTATAATAACCCTACATAATGTTTATAACCTTAAACGGATGGATCATGGATCATACGAAGCGGAAAATGCACGAAAGTGAGGAATTACAAACTATAGGGACTAAAAGTGTCAACATGTTGAATTTATACCTCTGGGTGAACTTTTGGCAGCCCCGAAGCTTTGTAATGCTAGAATATACCCACTAGAATATGTGGTAAAATTTCATGAAGTTTCGTTATCGTATGAGTAAGTTATGGCCAAAACCGTACTTGAGGGGCTAAAAGCGTCAACGTCGAATTTCATGGCTTTTCGGGTGAGCGCAAAGTTATCCGAGGTCACTACCATGTTGGTAAATGTCCCAAGGTTCTTAAAAACCAAGTTTGGGGGTTTACGAGTCAAAATAAATAGCCGAAACCTCGCGTGCAAAGACAGGGACCAAAGCTGCCATTTTTAATTAAAGTTTGGCAGCCCCATGTGCAGAATTGCGATCAGCTGCTGTTTAGGTCCGATTTTTGAGTGCTTGACAGCTTGTATCACCTCTAAAACTCACCAATCAGCCCTCATGCATGTTGGGACACCTGTTGCACTCTTGTAACACCTGAATTCCCATTTATATCAGATTAAAGCTTCATTTTTTTGAGGCACTTACATAGTAACAAGAACACCCACAACTTGCAAAACTCTCAAGGCAACTTCTGGAGCATTTCTGAACGACAAGGCAGCCTCTAAGTGTTAACTAAGCTTCATTAGGACCTTTGTAAGCTTCCATATCAGTTTATAATTCGTTCTTGCTTTGATTATTAGTTAAAAGTCAAACCGTTGTTCGTATAGTTTGACTTTTCGATTAAACGAGTTTGGCTCTGTCATTTCTCAATTGAAACCACTGATATGTTGGTATTTATGTGGGAAACAAACCCTCAAAAGGGTATTCTCTGATTCCCACTCTAAGCATGCTATTTGTCGAGTCAAAGATGTTCTTAAAAAGTCAACAGAAATCGTTTTTGCGAAATATAGCATAAATGGTAATGTAGATGACATGCAATCAGTTTGATCATCAAAAATAACTTATAATGAATATAAGAATGTGTTTTATCATAATCAACTCGACAATCTTTAGTATAAACTCGGATCGGAACCGAAAGTCCTATAAAACGATCTTTTCGTTGACTCTCGATTCGGATCCATGCATGCATGTTTGAGATCTGTATTAGAGTTTATTTTTGACCATTTTTATTTTAGTTTAACTCTCTGGAATTTTTACATCTTGAGTCTATGCTTAACCGATTCATATGCATGTTTCCGATTATGCTTAAAAGTTGACTATTTTGCCCTTTTTGATATAAAACGTGATTTTTGGAAAAGTGAAAGAGTAGAAATCCTTATTACTAATTTATAAACTTGCACCGAAAATTTGAGATCAGTTGGTGGTCCAGATTTTGAGTTATGGCCGATATCGTAAAACTATATCTTTATGTTAAATAAACGGCGCATTTAGCGTATAACCTATTTAAGGCCACTTTTCGATATAAAACTTTTTACCCACTGATGTTATATAATATTCTGGGATTTTTGAAGATTTTTATTTAATTTTTGGCTGATCGGATCATACGTCGCTAAGTCGATTCGGTTAATGCCGGTTTTGACCGTTTAAGCCATAAAATGAGTTTTATAAGTCCTTTTGACCCCAAACCTTTTTCTACTGATTTTATTTGTTAAATAAATTATTTTGAGCACTCTGGAAATATAAAAATCTCAGCTTTCTTTTGAAAACCCGGAAACGGCTCTAAATCGCATTTTTAGCGTTTTTAGCGCATAGTAAGCGTTATACTCGTATTAAACATATAAGACTCATACCTACTGATGTATTTAGTGTATTTTCATCTAATAACAGTAAGTATAAGTTGTTGAACTCAGATTTCCAGTTTTGACGTTTTAGCCCTTGTGAAATTACTAAAATACCCCTGCGGTGCATAGTTTGGTTTTAAATGATAAGTTTGGTATATGGGTCATACCCTACTGTTATAATATGCCAAATTAAGTATATGTACTGTATAAATCAAACCCGAAACCCAGATTTCCAATTTAACTCTTTTATAACATTTTAAATGACCAAAATGCCCTTCTAAGGCATAAATTGAGTTTAAAATTATTCGGGGCATAATAGAACATAACTTGCTGATATTATATCATATTTAAAGCATATTATCTCAAGGAACTTGCATATGACTCTTTTGGTTACCCGTAACGCCCTTTTGCGTTCGGTTCGGTTTACGTAACTAGTTTGCGTAAATTGACCGAAACGGGTCAAACGTTATCATTTTTATCTCAAAATCCAGAATGTATTTAGTATACCCATATTATACAAGTATTCAAACTTGTCGGGTCTAAATCACATTCTATCCGGTCTTCGCTTAATCGTGCGTTTGAACCGTATATTTCCTTAAGTCTAACCGGTCTAAGCTTTGGCTTAATTAAAGACCCGTTAGCATTCTAATTAATTATTTATGTCATCATTCCAGACTAGAGTCTTCCGGTAAATGGTACCTACGCTTACTTAAGCGAACACGGCTGAGTTATTAAATTCTTATTAATTAAGACAGGAGCTAGCTCAGGTAAATACTTTTAACTTATTTTCCCTTATACGGGCTTGGGATACGATATTATAAAAATACCGCTTGGTCGGGTGTAGAAACCTTTTGATCGGAGATGATTGAATTGCATAATCCCGTTTTAATTCGTATTGCTTGATAACAAATAACATTGGGGGTTAATGACCGTGTCCTGGATATCCTTGGCTCATTTTAAAAAGTGAATGGCCACGACGTAAGCACAAGGTGTAGACAAAACACCTCCTGTTGCATATGTAAAACGTATACTCACTCGTGAGGATAACTTCTTGTGAGATTATATTTGTGGTGTGTCGATTAATCTTGTCCGGCTTGTATTGTATTGTATTGTATAATCACCGGCCCTAAATGTTGGACAAACATGTAAATCGGATACAAGATTTTTATTAACAAAATTGTCCCAAGTTATAAAAGATTAATCTTGCCTCTGTGCATTTTAATCAATGTGTCAAAAGATTTTGTGCCGTTTGCACTCAAATCAATTTTCAAACTCTTTTCAAAATGAGTCGGTTAAATTGTATTTACCAGTGAAAACTGACGTATTTTTCCAAAAGGTTAAGTGACAGGTACTGAACGTAATTGGCTGGAAGCTCAGGGCGATTATAAGGAATCTTACAAGTCCTAGGCGTCTAAAGTCTGCTGAACAATGATTATGATTATTCGGTCCGCCTGTGGATCTTTTACTTTCCGTAGTAATACTCTGATATTACTTTCTATTCGGATTGTAATATATTTATCTTTTGCTTCCGCTGTGCATTTATATATTGTGTTGTTTGACTATGATGATATCAATTACGTCACGATACTCCCCCACCGGGCCCACCGGTGACACGTGGAATTTGGGGTGTGACAGGTTGGTATCAGAGCCAACATTGAGTGAATTAAACACTATCCTTTTTGTGTTTAATCTCAATGACACAATTTGCACATTCTTTGACCTTCTGAGTCTAGACTTAACATAGGAATAATCTCAATCCTAATCTGGAAATTTTTGCTTCCAATTCTAATTAAATACGTCGCCAAGCGAAGAAGCTGTAATAGGAGTTCTCCACACTCGGAGCCTTGAAATGCTGAGCTTCGTACCGCGGCCAGGATGAAACGAGCCTACAAGGAGAAAGCATTCAGAAATAAGAATGAAGAAGAAACTCCTCTTACTGAAGATCGTTTCCTTAATAGTCCTTCTAAGGACGTATTTATTATATATATATTTTTCGGTCCCTTCGAGGACACATTATTCCTTTCGAAGACCCGCTTAGGGCAACTCTGTACTTTTATCTCCATATAATGGATTGATTAAACAAAGTTTTCATTCTAAACATGAAACATGAAATAAATGGAAAATAACATCCCTTAGAAGGGAAGTGCCTACGGGCTATAATTAACGTCTTCTGAGACTAAAGACAGTAGTAGCCTACAACTCCCTGTCAAGAAAAGGTAATGAACGTTGATTCACACCTAATTGCCTCGACTCTCTGAAATCATGGCTTACAAACTTGTCTACGTGACTAGGCCACTTGTGCCATTATTAAAACTTTAATGCCTCGACTCTCTGAAGTCATGGCTTATAAACTTGTCTACGTGACTAGGCCATTTGTGCCATTATTAAAAACTTGAATGCCTCGATTTTCTGAAGTCATGGCTTATAAACTTATCTACGTGACTAGGCCATTTGTGCCATTATTAAAAACTTGAATGCCTCGATTTTCTGAAGTCATGGCTTATAAACTTGTCTACACGACTAGGCCATTTGTGCTATTATTAACTTGTAAATTAGGATTTATGAGGAAAATCCTGAATGAAATAAATATCCTTCCTTCCCTGTCAGTATGCATTTAAAAAGAATCTTAAAGGTGAAACCTAGCCTACGCGGCCAAGATGGTGAAACCTACTCTCGGGATTCAGATCCCTGTTAACACCTGAGAACGTGTTAGCACTCCTGACAAATGTGATTCGACAAAATCACAGCAGTCATCTCTATATTGGATTTTCTTTCTAATTTACCTTGTAATCAGGGCTTATATCATCTTATAAGATGATCATATTATAAACATCCGTAAGTGATGAAGCACCTACGGGCTAAATTGGTTGTCCGATAAGACAACGACAGTGGTGGTCTTTGACCTCCTGTCTAAAAATGTCGGATCATGTCCAAGCATAATGGTCGGTATGATCCAAATGATCTTGACTAATAGCATCTGAAAAGATGATCATATCATAAACATCCCCCAGAAAGGAATGCCCACGAGCTATATCTATTGTCCTAAAAGACAAAAGGCAGTTGTAGTCTTCGACTCCCTGTTAAGAAAAGTGACTGACTATGCTCAACCCTTAAATGCCTCGATCCCAAATGATCATGGCTTATAAATTTAAAATTGTCCTTGTGACTAGGCCTTCTGCGCCACTTTAATATCCTTAATGTTTTATAACTAGGATAAATTATAATGGAAAATACTAACTTAAAATAACTAACAAATTAACCGATATGGTCTATATTACCATGGTTGATGATTCGTCAAAAATGGGGATATCATAATAACCTCTGAATAAATCGTTACCATTGTTTATGTAGCAATCAAGCTACATGGCTGGATCAGAGGAGGCCAACAGCCACCCGAAGAAGAACAATGATGTTACCAGAATTAGCATGACTGAAGCGGAACTGCAGGCACTAATAAATAGTGCTATTACTCAAGCTCTTGACAGTCAGTATAATGAATCAAATGATAACCACTCTACGACTCTATCTGTGGCTCGTAATAAGCCCCCTCCTAAATCAAATGAGTTAGAGGAAGACGATGTTCATAACTCATCACATCGAAGGAGTGTTCCGCCTATTCAGGTCATGTTTCACCAAGAGGCACCAGTTAAGACCTGCACATATAAATATTTTGTCTCCTGCAAGCCCAGAGACTTTACAGGAGAAGAAGGGGCCATCGATTGCATGACATGGCTCGATGAAATGGACGCTGTTGTGGACATCAGCGGTTGTGCAGAGCAGAATGTTGTGAAATTTGTTTCACAGTCCTTCAAAGGAGAAGCGTTGTCATGGTGGAGATCATTGCTCCAAGCCACGGGAAAGGTTCTACTCTACAACTTATCTTGGGATCAATTTGTTGCATTAGTCAAGGAAAATTTTTGCCCTCAGCATGAGGTAGAAGAGATAGAATCAAACTTCTTGACTCTAGTCATGAAGGATTTAAATTGCCAGACATACGTGACAAGTTTTAACACTATGTCCCGCCTAGTTCCTTATTTAGTCACCCCTGAACCTAAACGCATAGCGCGTTTCATTGGAGGCCTAGCACCAGAGATAAAAGGAAATGTTAAAGCATCTAGGCCAACCACATATAGGTCCGCAGTGGACTTATCCTTATCTCTCACCTTAGATGCAATCAGAAATAAGTCTGTTAAGGCTTCTGGTAAAGGAAAGAGAGAAAGAGAGGAAGAGAACTCTCATCGATCTGATAAGAAGAAAAAGGGAAGCTTAAGGAACAAAAAGGATTCCGAGTTTAGGAAAAACTCGAGTCAGCCTAATAACAGACCCAAGTGCAGTAACTGCAAAAAGCAACATACTAGGAAGTGTACAATTGACCCAGGTGCCAAACTGTGTGGAATTT
>JARYGA010037128.1:0-26648 GCA_030545235.1 Helianthus tuberosus
CCATGCATGCAGGTTGAAAACACCATGTACAATAACCATACTAAGAACATTATACTAAGAACACATTCTGGAAATGGAGGTAGTGTCTTTAATAGTGTTATATACTTATTGAATGGTGTTATTTACTTATTGAATGGTGCTATATAATTATTGAATGGTGTTATATACTTATTGAATGGTGTTATATAATTATTGAATGATGTTATATGTGTGCTGAATGGTGATTTTGCAGTGTTATTCGTAGTGTTTTTATAGAGATCTTTAAAATGGTGTTATATACTTATTGAATGATGTTATATACTTATTGAATGGTGTTATATAATTATTTAATGGTGTTATATACGTGCTGAATGGTGGTTGCAGTGTTATTCGTAGTGTTTTTATAGAGATCTTTAAAAAATCATGTTCCTATAAACAAGGTGGTGGTTATGGAAGGTTTTGAATTAATTAAATCAATAATAAAATTACTTGTTTACCCTTTTGAATTAATTTAGATTGAGGACACATGTCATCTTCACAATATTTCTCACACTTCTCACACTTTTAACCTTTTTTACAATAACATTACCCTATATATATATATATGTGTGTGTGTGTTTGTGTATGGGAGGGCTCACCTCTTGTTTGGAAACCAAGTCTGAGAAACCGGACTTCTCCAAGAAACCTCCCCTACAAATTTCTTCCACATCAAGGAAGTTTGTCAACTTCAAGTTTGCTTCATGCCACATAGATCTGGACTTTGCCACCTAACCCTTGATGCGGGTGCCCTTAGGACCACCATGTGCTTTTGTTATTAGATGTTAGTGGACGATATGGATTAGGGGGTCGGGGCGGTCCGTTATAAGCCCCCGATCACGCGTGAATGTAAACAAAACACCGCCGCCACCATAAATTATAATGCATTAACATTATAATGCGTGATAAATATCACGCGTGGAAAAATGACAAAAATGATCGTTGTGCATGTGGTGTTGACAACATGGTGGTGGTTGAGGTGACACGTGTAATTGAGATTGAAGAGGGTGGCCAGCCAAAAGAATATATATAAATAATAGCTTTTTTTCAATATTGACTTTGATTTTTTTGTATATAACTGTTTAATTATTTATTAAAACTTAAACGTGAGAAGGCATATATCCGACACTTGACCGAAAACGAAAAAAAATAGTGATTTAAACGTCTTGTTACAACCGCACAACAATCTCGACGAACCATTTAAGTCGATCGTACTTTAACGCAAACACGAGATATGTGAAAAGTGGGGTGGAAGATGACTTAGATGAAATTTATAATTTATAATTTTAGTATTTTTGTTATTAATTTGTAATTTAAAAACAAAAAAAATAGATTGTGAATGATGGAATTCCATCACAAGTGATAGGCATTTCCGCTAAAATCTATCACTAGTGATGGAAAAAGGCTTGATGACATGGCGGAACTTGATTGGAAGTTGTGAGTGAGTGATGAGTAATGAATGATAACCACCCTTACCCCTTAATAAGTTAATATATAAGGGTCCCTCTTAATTGTTAGTTTATTACTAGTTAGCACTAGTTACTTTATTGTTAGTAGTATTTACTTATTAACTTATAAGGTAAGCACTAGAATTTACCTATTTATTTTTTTTAGTTTTATAAAAGTTCTTCTAATGTTATAACATGTGAGATGTTCTTGTATATATAATATATTGATGATTAGTGTGTAGATATTTATATTTGTAAAATCTATCTATCTATACTTTCTATAAAAGGAGAAATCTGAGTGACATAAGAAAAGCTGATGTGTCAGCAAGAGAGGTTGTCCAACAAGGCTTTTCTTATGTCATTATTACATCATAAAGTCTAATACTAAAAGACTTTAAAATTCAAAGGTGACCCACATTCAAATTCCAAAGGTCTGCCATCAAACCACTGCCTATCTCCAAAATTGTTATAAATTCAAACCTCTGCCCATTCAAAATTTTGGCTCCAGTTTCAAAATTCAAACCGTATACATATATAATTTAGCAGATGGTTCCTTTGCAAACGTATGCCTTAGCAGTTGTTTTGAAATTGTGGGTAATTTCAAATTCAAATGCATGGGGATATGTAATTTGAAATTAATGCATGTCACTCACTCACTTTTATCAATCATCTTCTTATATAAACTGATTTATATTCTCATTTCACTCTTCATATTAGAAACCACATTTCTAACATTTCTAATGTATCTCTCCCTCAAATCCCTTCTTCTCAATACTCGACATTTGTTCATAAAGGATAAGAGAAAACAGAAGCTCTCTCTGACCCACTTTCAGAACAAATTTATTGGATATGTTGTTTGCCTCGATGATGGTGATGTGCGCAAAATGCAACATATAAATTACAACAAATGAGGCATAAAACTAACCATTTTTTAGTACTAATGTTGGAAAAAGTGTGCTTTTGTCTTCCTTTTGTATTTTCAGGGTTAAAAGAGCTTAAATGAACAAAAGAAGCAAAAATGCAGCCAAATCCAACATAAATACAAGAAAATGAAAAAACGTGGCATGCCCGACCCCTCGACAGTATCCTCCAAAGAAAAAACAAGAGAACAGAAGGCTGAACACGCCCTGTGCCCACTGAGCACGGGGGCTTGCCCAAGTGTCTGCAGAAAAGACAAAGTTGTAGAAGCTTCTATCACCCACCACGGGGGCGTGCCCAGCGAACACAGGGTCGTGGTCAACTCTAAGATTCGCAGAATCTAGGAAAATCTTGATAGCATAGATACGCTTCTGCACACGGGGTCGTGCCCAGCGGACACGGGGGCGTGGTCAACTAATGCAGACAAACTGCATTTAATGAAGAAAGAGAAGATGGGTGGACACGGGGCCGTGTCCAGGCTTCTGTGCAGGCTATAAATAGGGGTGCTTGGCTCATTTGCAAACCATCCCTTGGCAAACCACCTCTCTCACACTTCACCCACCCACTACCACCATCACAACCCACATCCACCACCATCATCCATCATAAAGTGTGTGAGTAGTCTCGGGATCCAAGATTGATCGTAAGAGTTCTTGACAATCAAAGGACATGTTTGCCTAAGTCTCTTACATCACTTGGTGAAGACAAGTGTTTAGTGTAATACTTTTTATTTTTAATCTTTTCGCACTTTTTATTTGGTTATGTATTAATGACTTTAATAACTAGTTTCTTATGTTGAAGGTGATTCTTCCTTATCGTTTGTCCGTGGTGTCTTGGCATTATTTTACTGTCTATATAAAATAAAAGATTTTCTCCATTCATATCTCCACGGTCTATATGGAGATATGTTGGCTACCTGGTCGGGGGTTCAGGGAACAATTTGGTAAGAGTCTTGCCTTGTTCAGTGTATAGATCCTGCAAGGACCTGGGTCAACTTTAGTAGGACCTCCTTCGATACCCACTGGTATTGGATGGCGGGGGTCCGAACTCCTTGACCCCCTCATATGTAAACTACTATTAAAACTTTAACCCGACTACTTAGGACAATATCCCTGCTGACTCAGACTACTTAGCCGAGGGTAACGTCATCTCCAGAAGAGGGGCCTACCACAATATGCATTAATAACTTAATTAATTATCTTTCAATAATTCAACCCTTTAGTATTGTATCATTGCTGACTCAAACTACTGGGTTGAGGGTAACGTCACCTTCAGAAGAGGGGTCTACTACAATAACTAAGATAATCTCTTAAAAAGTGCAAAAGTGCGAAAATAATCAAAGGTTACACTAAATACGAGTCGGATCCAAGTGATTCATCTTGTCTATCTGTTTTTATTTTATTTTATTTTTCAGCATTTTAGTTAGTTTTATTTTTCTTGTTTAAAAACCTTTTTTCTAAACTTTTGATTTGATTAGACGTTGAGGATAAACCGGTATTAAAAGCTCTTGTGTTCTTGGACGACCTCGGTATCTTACCAACACTATACTATGCTCACGATGGGTGCACTTGCCCATATGTGTGTTTAGTGTTAGTAAATATCGTGTTTTATAAATTTAAAACTTGGCTAAAAAGTGTTAAAGGGCTTAAAATATACATTAAAAACTATATAACATTTCACACGCATCAAGTTTTTGGCGTCGTTGCCGGGGACACAAGGATTTTAAGAAAGTTAGGAATCAACGGCCTAAACTTTTTTTCTTATTTTTCTATTTTTTATGATTTTTCTTAAATTTTCAGCTTCTGCAGAACTCAGCACGGGTCGTGCCCGCTGAACACGCCCCCGTGCCAAATCTTTAGTACTGGCAATCCTGTTTTAAGTCAGACAGTAAGCTGAACACGGGGCCGTGCCCACTCAACACGCTCCGTGCCCAAGTTTCAGTTACTGAAAACAGAACCGTAAGATCCCGGCGGTTGGTAATTTCTGACACAAACATGAGTGATACTGATATTTTTTTACTTTCGGCACTCTTATGGTACGTGGTGTCAAATATATGGTGGCCCTCATAAAGATTTAGAATGTTATTTTCTAAATTATAAGCCCCATTATATAGACCTATTGTTTTCCTGTAGCCTTAAGAGGGGTGAAAGTAAAAATAATCCATATCTCTCATTCGAATGCTCTCAATCAACCCTTCTAGGAGAAATGCTTCTTGATGAATTATTTCAAATGGAAGATCTAATTCTTAATTGGGTGAAAGAACTTTAGATGGATATCATTAATTCACCTCAAGACGAAGCCCAAGCCCAATAACAATTATTGAGATCGCATTCGAATAAAAACAACTTCGTTGTTCCCGAAATCACCTCTAACTCTAGCGAAGACTTGAGCGATAGTCTTCCCTGTGTTGATTGTGCCGTGAAGGACTCCCCATCGACTTCGTTCGGTGCATACATAGACCTGAGCGATTCGGCATACACCTTCTTTAATGAGAGCCCGGGAAAGGGTTGGACTTGTCCACCTACATTTAGCATAGGAATCACCCTCACCGACAACCTCTTGCGTTCTCGTCTTAATCTAGAGCAACTAAGGTATCTCAGGCACTTTGGGGTTGTTCCATCCAGTAAGGAACCGCCCGATCCGGATAAGTTCCTTAGAAATAGACGAAACTTCATAAACAGCCTCTAGACACAGGGCCGTGTCCAGGTCAGCACGCCCCCGTGTCCACCAAAAGATTCCTTTCTGACTTTTTGTCAGAATACGGACAAAATGTGTCAGGACCTTGTCTGCACACGGGGCCGTGTCCACCTGACACGGGGCCGTGTGCAGCGTGCTGTCATTTTCTATAAATGCAGCCAAGAATCCTGCACATTTGGATCATTCCAGTGACAGAGATTTGGTAGGATCTTCACACATACCTTCCTAGGTATTTTCTAAAAGAATGTTCTCAACAACCATCTTGTCCTTTCCTCTCTTGTCCATTCCCTTCTTCTTCATTTTTTTTCCTCAACACCTCCATTAGAGCTTGAGATCATCATGATTCCAAACTTTATTGTGATGTTTGTTGGGTTTTTGTTCAAGGAATCTTGTTAAAAATAAGTTTTACAACATTGTTTTAAGTTATTTCTGCTAAAAAACGCTTCTTAAGTCGGTAAAATAATTTGAAACTCCAAGATTCCTTGTGCCAAAAATCTGCAGAAAGGTGAACACGGGGCCGTGCTCATTGAGCACGGGGCCATGTCCGAGGTTACTGTTTCATTAAAATGAACTCTTTTCAGTTTATTTTCGTAGAATGTCAAGCCAAAACAGTGGAACTTCGTCAGCACATTCCAGAAACAGTCGAAGAGAACGGAGATCCTCAATCGAAGCAACTCTCGTACGCTACGTGATGGCATTACGTGAAGCTCTTGATGAGATGACGTCAGAAGAGGTGGTCCTGATAGACCGTATAAATTATCTTACGATGGGGTTAGAAAACAGTTTTCAAGATATCAACCTCTTGCACCAGAGGTTGAATATCCTTGTGACGCCTCCCATGGAACCAATCCTCCCTTAAGAGGATTGGAACCTAGCACTTGGAGTCAATAATCCCACCGGATGGGATGACATCCCCGCGGAACCCCCTCTTGACAATCTGCAAGAAGTCCTGGTGGAGGTTGCACCCCCTCAAACTGATGCGAATGAGCCCGCCTTTCTTCTCCCAAGGGAGATAGAGGAATGGCTCGCCGACGTATGAGGGACCCAATTCTGGAGGATGAAGTTCTTCGAGCCGCATCTAACCAAGAGAATTATCTTTTCGGAAATTTTGCTAATAGAATAATCTTTAGGCTAGAACTTCTTGGTTTAGACTTCTTGTGTTTCTTTTGACCTATTTATCTAGAATTTTTGTAGGATCGTTTTCAGACCCAAACGAGTCGATCAAAAGAGTTTTTCTCAATACGAAAGGCGGAAACAGACGTATCAAGTTCAATTCAGCTAGATATACACTTTAAACTGTCTTTTGATTAATTTGACAAAGATTTACAGCGAGTAGACACTTCAGCAGCACTTCGGCTCTCAAACCGGAATCACAGAACTCCTTCAAACGAAATCAGGCAGCAGCTATTTATAGGCAATGTAATTCCGCTTGAACATGCTCAAACGAAATCACATTTCAAGCGGAATTAGTAATTTCGTTTGAATGTGGCATGGTGATTTCAAACAAAATTACAACTTCTAATTCCGTTTGAAATTGCCTTTCACCCTATATTTGACATTTTTCTCGTATAACGTGCCCTGATCTATTTACAAACATATAAGACTCGATACAAGACGAAGTCGACAGATGCATGCACCAACAGACTCCCCCTCGAATGTTGACGAGTCTACAGTGTCGAGTCTTTGATCTTCAGTCTTTATCAGTCATCTAGAACTCCTTTGAAGTATCTAACAATGTAAAGCATCCTCAATCTTCTCTCTTCTCTTCTCTTCTCTTCATCTCAACACCACTCGAATGTCTTCAGACTCCCCTTTTTGATAAGCTGGGATCGCAGTCTGGCTTTTTCAGGATCAAGATCGTGACCTGGCTTTTATCCATCTCATAATTGAAATCTGGCTTATCTGCACAATCTCTACCTCACAATAAATTTCACAAATTTAAAATTTGACAAACTTATATCTTGTGCATGAAAAGAATGATTTAACATGTAAAAGTTTCTGCTGACCACTTGTAGGAATCATTCATAAGTAAATGATTTTACAATGTTAATCTCTGATAAACCACTTATAAAACTTCTTTATACACACTCTCCCAACCCTGTTCATCATGTTTAGCACTCGGAATTTTGACAATCAGCTTCATCAACATCAGTTATCGAAAATCTTTTTGAATTTTTCAAAATTTTATGCTAAAACACACTAAAAATCTTTTTGGATTTTTGAATCTAAAGAAATGCTGTAAAGAAATATATACAGACAATATTTTTGTGAGTTTGTGTAAGAGGATCATATCAGTTTTTGAGACAAATCACCAACACCGTTAAGCTTTAAACATTTTAAGTTATAAACGATTCACTTAGATTGTCAGTATACTGATCCACTTAAATTTTCACACAAAGTTCAACTGTTTCGAGATACGAGATTAATGTTTTAAGCACTTAAACTTAATCGCGTGTCCCACCTCCGAATATACTCCCGTATCCAGATCCCAATATTCAGTCTTACAGGTGAGTATACCTAGATGATATCTGTAAGGGGTTAAATGCGAGGGCCGTGAGAGCTCAGGTCAGAACTTCCGTTCAGCAGAGAGATGACAGCTTCTACTTTTGGTGGGTCCCCTTTAGAGGATCTTTTTTACAACAGCACATGATTAGCATTTTTCAATGTTTCATCATTTTTTTATGCTGAGGGCAGGCTATATTTCAAGCAAGCGTAAAGTATTCTCCGGGGACTAGGCCATTGCTTCCGCAAAATCAGAAGTCCCGGGATAATACCCCAGATATCACTAAGCATAAAGACCTAGTATCTCAGAAAGAGGGACCTTTCAAACAAGATTCCGGGGGTTACCCATATATCCGAGAGATGTTCCCCACAATATAAGCAAGTTTGAAATTTAGGTTTATATCTCGTCACAATTTACTAAATGTGTAAAAACCTACTGGCACATCATCAGTGAGATCGTTTATCACCTTTTATCTTTCCAATTCTTTAGCATGCTGTGATCGTCTACTGATGTACTATCATTTCCTCTTTTTGACATCAAAACTCATTTTTGATTTTATCATGTTTTTGGCTTTTTCAAATTTTCAAATGTTTTTGGATTTTCTGAAAATTCTTACTCCCCCTAAAATGCAAAATCATTTAAAGGAAATTTGAAAACAAACTGTACAAATAAAGTGACAACTGATATTGAATCACTTCAAATCGCCATCCACTTGGCATAAACAATCAGAACTCCCCCTGACAACAAACTATTTTCCCATTGTGATTTCAAAACACTTAAGTTTGTTTTAATCAAATGGTTTTTTTCCGGAAAATTAGTTGTGTTGATTTAATAAACCACTTGTAGGTTAGGGGATCTCATCACATTGTTCATTTAAACATTTGAAAAATTTAACAATTTTTAGATCAAACCTTAAACACCACTTGTAGAAAATCAAGTACAACTTAATGTCCCTGATTTACCACTTGTAAGTCGAAATATCAATAAACCATACCCAAACAACCACTTCGGTGATATTTCACAAGAAAGATGCCGATACCTACTCCACTCTTACCGACCTGGGAGCTCCGGCAAGTCCTGAGTTTTACTGATCATAATAGGTTCCATCCCAGTCACAAACCTGGGACGACCCATTGTTACCTGGTTTCTTCAATTTTTTCTCATAAAACTCCTTCACCCCTTTGACCTTCCCGTCAACCATTTTACCAAAAATATGTTGCACTTTGGGGTTGAAAGCTTTCTCAATATCAAATTCTTTCTTTTCAGAGAAAAATTGATTTGAAATCTCAATTTTACCAACTTTTTGTTTAAAATTTTCAGCCCTCAATGGTGGAAAATTTGCATCATCCATTGGAGGTACTGATGTTTCCAATTTTAACTCAACACGTGGCTCCTCTGATTTTGTGGAATCAGATTCATCACCTGAAAATAGCTCCTCTGATTTTGACGAATCAGAATCATTGCTAGAACTATCATCAGATTTTTTAACAACCCACTTTTGGTTGTCACACTTTGCTTTTCTCTTGTAAAACCTGTTTGAACATTCACCAATTTCAAATTTTGAATTTTTGAAAATTTTTGATCTTTCAATTTGTGGGTCAAACTCAACCTTTTTTTCTTTTAGTTTAAAAACTCCCTGTTTAGTTTAATTTTCCTGTGAACATTTCACTGCAATATGTCCAATTTTACCACATTTAAAACATGTTCGAGTTTCCTTCTTCTGATCAGCATATTTCATCTCTTCTTGCTTCTTTGCAAGGAAATCTCTGTTCGACTGCTTTCTGGACAATTTTTCTTTTTCTTCCTCAGAAGATGTACCTGAAACAAATATCATTTTTGATTTAAAGTTTCGAACATATTTTTCATTTTTATAATTTTCTGGTGGAATAAATCCAAGACCTTTCTTTTTGAAATTACCGTTATGGTTTGGTTTCTTTTGAAAACCAGAACCAGAACTGTAACCCTTTTTCTTGTTTAACCTTTGTTGAACTCTTGAGGTGTAAGGTTTAGGTTTTTCAGAAAGATTTACATCTTTTATTTCAGAAATATTAATTTCTGTTTGTTTGAAAACCTTTTTTATCATTTCCGGTTTAACACCTCTTATTGGAAATTCCTCATCAGAATATAATTTGTCTGGATCATTCAAAGTATATGCGACTTTGAATGTTTCATCATTCAAATTAGATTTTGATAACAGGAATTCTTTATTGTAAACTCTTTTTCCCTGTTTTATTTTCGAACTTGACATGTCGGACTTAGGCTTTGACTCTGATTTTGACTCCGACTTTGACTCCTCGGTTTCATCGTTATCCAACACCTGATCGACCACTTTCTTTATTAATACAGACTCATGATCAGTGTCAGACGATGTGAAAGTAACATCAATGTTGTCTGGCAAATTTTCTAAAGACTCAGACTCTCACTGTAAATTAGTTGCCTTTTTGACTCTTTCTGAATTTGGATTTCGTGGAGAATATCCATTTTCAAGCGGGGGTGGACACTTGTTGTAACTGGCACTTTGTTTCTTACCAGATGTCTTCACTTCAGTATCCTTCTTCTTCTTCTCAGAACTCTTGTCTTCAGTTACTTCATCTTCATCAAATGCCTTCATGCCTTCAACAGTTGGATAAACCCTATCAATAACATAAGAAGTACATGAGTAACTTTTTAAAAATCGATTAACTCTTTCTGTTTCAATCCTTTGTGTTTCCAGTTTCTGTTCAAGCACAGCACATTTTTCAATGTAACTGTTAATACTTTTCTGCTTTGTCATGAAAGCTCCTTGAAGTGTCTTCATTGCTGTTGCTTGTTCACTGCTTGTTTGATTGTACTGATTCATTGCTTTATTTAAAACATCATAGGATTCTTTCAATCTGTTCATGTTATGAATCAAAGTACTGTTTAGCTTCTTCACTGCTTCACAATTTTCACATTTCACCGGAATCTTTTGTGCATCAGCTTCTGCATCAACTTTGAAAACTGGAATGTCTTTTAATTTCTTTCTTATCACAGGAACTTCTTCATCATCACTGCTAACGGATTTTTTTAACTTTTTTCTTTTTAGCTTTTTCATCATTACTATCAATCTCTTCTATCATTCTTAAGTCCTTTTCCAATCTTCTTGCATAATAATCATCATCATTATCACTGTCTTCAACAACTCGAGAAACAAAAGCTTTATGATTTGAAGTTTTGTTAGGATCATAATCATCCCAACTGAAATTTGCCCAGCTAAATCGTTCTGGTAATTTTTCATCATCTTGGTTTATCAAACATGCTTTACTGTCAGCTGAAACATATTTGTCCCAACTGAAACCACTTGTAGACTTTTTACCTTCTTGATTCACCATGCAGGCTTTCTTTGATGATTCCTCAATTGCCTTCCTGGCATGTGCAGTTTGTGGCTCTTGTTGTTGTTGAGCAACTTGATGATAAATTGCTTTCCAATAATAGTCATTGTTGTTGAACGGATTTTGAGCTCCCCTTGCTTCGCGATTCGTTCACTCTCTCTTGAAGTGTCCTTTTTCCCTGCAACGAAAACAAGTAACTTTAGATTTATCAAATCCTAAAGTAGAAACATTAGCATCACGGAAATCATCTCTTCATGTGATCTGTTTGAATTTCTCAGCTCTCCGCAACACACTCGCTAAACACCACTTTATATCCATTAATTCCATCTCTTCAGCATCGATCTGATCGTAATCCTCTTTTGTCAACATTGGATTCCCGATCCGACCTGCCACTAAGCTCTCATAAGACTCTAACACAGTCACTAACAAAGACATGTGACTTTTTGCAACCTCTTCAGTGTAATTTTGACCATTTTCAAGATCTAAAACCATGTTGCACTGTAACTTCTTCCCATTCTGAGTTGTTGTAAAGTTTGGATCATATGATGGATATGAAGAAAAACTTGTTTTGCTGTTTGATCCTTTAGAAGACCCTCCAGACGAACTCTTTGCATTGAATGCAGTCTCAACCTTTGGTGATATGTTGGTCTTATCACTGATACCTCCTTTGTAATACAACCCAATATCTTGTTCACCATCAAAATCTTTCATTCTTGATATCTTCCTTTGTTCCATCTCTTGAGCTTCAAGCTTTTCAATGAACTTGTTCAGTGTCAAATTCCCAAAATCTTTCTTATTTCTCAACATCATCAAATATGTGCCCCAAGTTTCATGTGGCAACGCATCAGCCAACTTTTCTACCAACTCTTCATTATCTTTATTGATGCTCACTCTCTTCATTTGAACTAACAGATTGCAATATCTTTCAATAATCTGCTTGGTGCTCTCAGTTCTCAAACCACGAAATAGATCAAATTCTTTCTTCAAAAGTGATTTCTTGTTCTTGATCATTTCTTTACTTCCAACAAACTTTGATTTTAAAGCTCTCTAAATTGAATATGCACTTCCAGTGTGTTGCAGTAAAACCAGGATATCTTCTTTAACTGCTTGATGTAAAAGACTAATCATCATCTTTTCATTTTTGTATTTCTTTCTATCATCAAAACTTAGATCTTTAATAGCAATCTCCTCTTCCTCATCATTCGTCGGTCTAACATATTTTGTTTCAACACATTCCCAAGCATCCAAAAATTTGCTTGAACCCAATTCTCAAATCGTTCCTCCCATCCTTTATACTCCTCGATATTCATGAGCTTAGGCGGTTTTTGCATAGTGCCCGTTTCATTTTCCATGGTCAAATTCTGAGAAACACTAGCCGGAGTAGTTGGGGTAGTAGCAAATGCGTTATAAAATTCCTCTTCCATGATTCGGTAACAAGTTTTACAGAACTATGACACCTTCAAACGGAATAACCTTTCAAACGAAATTACTTCTTTCAAACGAAATCACAGTTGAAGTGAAATCACCAGTTTCACACGGAATTACCTCTTCAAACGGAATCACCTTTCACACGGAATTACCAGTTCAAACGAAATACCTAATTCCGTGTGAACTAACACCCTTTCAAACGGAATCACTAATTTCGTGTGAGATGTTCAAACGAAATCACAGTTTGGAGCGGAATTACTGATTTCAAATGGAATCACTCAAACGGAATAAGGTTTTCAAGCGAAATCAAGATGTTATTTCAAGCGAAATACTGCTGATGTCATCATTCTCGAGCTGTTTTTCAAACGAAATTAGCAGTTTTACCAATTTAGATCGAATTTTAGTCCAATTCTCTCAAGGATTCATTAAAACACTGTTTTGCACAATATATGAGAAAATTAGCCGATTTTAATCGTGAAAAGTTGTAAATTTTTAAAAAGAAGGTGTAGAAATCAGAAATTGCAGCTGAATTGGTAAGAACTCTTCCTCCTGAGCTCTGATACCAATTGTAGGATCGTTTTCAGACCCAAACGAGTCGATCAGAAGAGTTTTTCTCAATACGAAAGGCGGAAACAGACGTATCAAGTTCAATTCAGCTAGATATACACTTTAAACTGTCTTTTGATTGATTTGACAAAGATTTACAGCGAGTAGACACTTCGGCAGCACTTCGGCTCTCAAACCGGAATCACAGAACTCCTTCAAACGAAATCAGGCAGCAGCTATTTATAGGCAATGTAATTCCGCTTGAACATGCTCAAACGAAATCACATTTCAAGCAGAATTAGTAATTTCGTTTGAATGTGTCATGGTGATTTCAAACAAAATTACAACTTCTAATTCCGTTTGAAATTGCCTTTCACCCTATATTTGACATTTTTCTCGTATAACGTGTCGTGATCTATTTACAAATATATAAGACTCGATGCAAGACGAAGTCGACAGACGCATGCACCAACAAATTTTTTTTTTAGGATTATTATGTAACTTTCTCTATTTTGAATAAATGATGGTTTTAATTAATTTGGTGTTTGCATGAAAATGTAATGGATAAAACACACTCAGGATGGTGAAGGATACCAAGGGAAACTTGCACCAGCACCCCATGCACAAAAACAGGGCCACCCGACAATTTTTCTTCATTACAGCAAGATCAGCACGGGGCCGTGCTCATCCAACACGCCCCGTGCTCAACCATCTACAGAAAGATGCCCAGTTCAGGTACCTGGACACGGGGCGTGCTCACTGAACACGCCCCCATGTCCAGCCTTCTGTTACTTTGTTTTATTTTCTGTTACTGGCGATCTGAACACGGGGCCGTGTCCAAACGCCCAGTAACATAAATTTTTGCTTTTTCACATCTTTTTACACATTCAATCAACCTAAAAACTTATTTTTGGGACACATTGAGGACAATGTGTAATTTAAGTGTGGGGGGGATGCTAAAACCTTGAATTTTGCAAGTCCTAATTACAAGCCTTACGCAAAACTGTATTGGAACCGCTAAACACCCCAAAAAAATTTCAAAAAAAAAATTCATTTTTTTACTTGTCTTGGTTTAATTTGGGAATTACAAGTTCTAAAAAAGGTGATATTTTTACAAATTTACAACCGATAGCGTCGTGATAAAAAGAACCAACATAAGAAAATTATGAAACGGCATGACAAATCTAGTTAAAAATTGATTATATATACTTGATCACATAAAAATCCATTCCCACAAAAAGTGAGTTTTGAGCTTTTATTGAGCATACAAATACACATTTTTAAACTAAATGCTCATCTTTCGTTTCTTGTGTGAATAGCCGCTTGGTTCTTATGACTCTAGAACTTGCCACGACGATACATTCCCGGTCCTTACCAACTTAAACCCAATTAAGTAAATGATGGAGGCATTAGGACTAACCCTTTTTTCTTTCAACACCATTATTTTTTTTACCACCTACCCAAAATCCCCCTAGTTAACCCCTTTGAGCCTAAACCTTTTCACTTCTTAACCCAAAACAAACACCCTTTTACCCACCAAAACCCTTTTTCATTTTAAACCCTTTATTTTAGTAACGAAGCTCGGTTTTACTTATGACTTTCTTATCAATATATATATATATATATATATATATATATATATGATGAAGCCAAAAGAAATAAACAAACAAGTTTATCAAAAAGAACTTTGTTTGAAGAATTGCTTCATCTAAATAAAATGTCATAAAAATAAAAAGTCTTATGAAAACCGAAGCTTTTTACGCCTTTCGCCATTTTCTACTAACCACTAACCCAACCACCTACCTTTAACCCAAGCCTAACCCTTCCCCCAAAAAGTCCTCTTGATATGTACAAAGGTGTATAGTTGGGATGAGGATTGATCGCTTTGCAAGCTTATGGTAGAAGTAAGTTCCATGCCGCTCTCGAGAGTTTTCACAAAAATACACCTTCGGCCGAGTGTTGAGTGATCCCCCATGAGGTATGTGAACTTGTATATAAATGGAATTTTAAAAAGGCATGTTATGCCTTAATAAATAATTGCTCTTATGAAAAGTTATAAATAAATCATGACGAATAGGATTATAGATAAATAAAAATAAAACTTAATAAAGAATCTTAGAAATCCCGACACTCTATGACAAGCCCAAAAACCTTATCTTCTACCCATTCCATTTGGGAGTGTTAGCCACAAAATAAAGAGTTTTGCTTGAGGACAAGCAAAGATTCAAGTGTGGGGGTATTTGATCTGCGCCAAATGCAACATATAAATTACATCAAATGAGGCATAAAACTAACCTTTTTTTAGTACTAATGTTGGAAAAAGTGTGCTTTTGTCTTCCTTTTGTATTTTCAGGGTTAAAAGAGCTTAAATGAACAAAAGAACCAAAAATGCAGCCAAATCCAGCATAAATACAAGAAAAGGAATAAATGTGGCATGCCCGACCCCTCGACAGCATCCTCCAAAGCAAAAACAAGAGAACAGAAGGCTGAACACGCCCCGTGCCCACTGAGCACGGGGGCGTGCCCAAGTGTCTGCAAAAAAGACAAAGTTGTAGAAGCTTCTATCACCCACCACGGGGGCGTGCCCAGCGGACACGGGGCCGTGGTTAACTCTAAGATTCGCATAATCTAGGAAAATCTTGATAGTACAGATACGCTTCTGCACACGGGGTCGTGCCCAGCAGACACGGGGGCGTGGTCAACTAATGCAGACAAACTGCATTTAATGAAGAAAGAGAAGATGGGTGGACACGGGGCCGTGCCCAATGGACACGGGGCTGTGTCTGGGCTTCTGTGCAGGCAATAAATAGGGGTGTTTGGCTCATTTGCAAACCATCCCTTGGCAAACCACCTCTCTCACACTTCACCCACCCACCACCACCATCACAACCCACATCCACCACCATCATCCATCATAGAGTGTGTGAGTAGTCTCGGGATTCAAGATTGATCGTAAGAGTTCTTGACAATCAAAGGCCATGTTTGCCTAAGTCTCTTACATCACTTGGTGAATACAAGTGTTTAGTGTAATACTTTTTATTTTTAATCTTTTCGCACTTTTTATTTGGTTATGTATTAATGACTTTAATAACTTGTTTCTTATGTTGAAGGTGAGTCTTATCGTTTGTCCGTGGTGTCTTGGCATTATTTTACTGTCTATATAAAATAAAAGATATTCACCATTCATATCTCCACGGTCTATATGGTGATATGTTGGCTACCTGGTCGGGGGTTAAGGGAACGGTTTGGTAAGAGTCTTGCCTTGTTCAGTGTATAGATCCTGCAAGGACCTGGGTCAACTTTAGTAGGACCTCTTTCGATACCCACTCTTATTGGATGGCGGGGGTCCGAACTCCTTGACCCCCTCATATGTAAACTACTATTAAAACTTTAACCCGGCTACTTAGGACTGTATCCCTGCTGACTCAGACTACTTAGCTGAGGGTAACATCACCTCCAGTAGAGGGGCCTACCACAATATGCATTAATAACTTAATTAATTATCTTTCAACAATCCAACCCTTTAGGATTGTATCCTTGCTGACTCAAACTACTGGGTTGAGGGTAACGTCACCTTCAGAAGAGAGGCCTACTACAATAACTAAGATAATCTCTTAAAAAGTGCAAAAATGCGAAAATAATCAAAGGTTACACTAAATACGAGTCGGATCCAAGTGATTCATCTTGTCTATCTGTTTTTTTTTTCAGCATTTTAGTTAGTTTTATTTTTCTTGTTTAAAAACTTTTTTCTAAACTTTTGATTTGATTAGACATTGAGGATAAACCAGTATTAAAAGCTCTTGTGTCCTTGGACGACCTCGGTATCTTACAAACACTATACTACGCTCACGATGGGTGCACTTGCCCATATGTGTGTTTAGTGTTAGTAAATATCGTGTTTTATAAATTTAAAACTTGGCTAAAAAGTGTTAAAGGGCTTAAAATATACATTAAAAACTATATAACACTTCACACGCATCAATGGTAATGTGATATATATGATTATGTTTGTTTTGGTTTTTGATTTTCACTAAAGTTTTTTTATCTGGGTTATTATGACTAAATTTGTGAATGATCTGAGCAGATGATGATGATGATTGTTCTACGGTTGTTTCCAGCATCATTATTCTAACATCGTTTAAAGTATGTTTTTTTTTTTTGCTACTCTAATTTTGAAATTTTGAATTTTTATTTTTGAAGTGATATACTCTAATTCTCGCTTTATATTTCAGTCTAATCACAGTTGTTTGAAATTCGTACAATCATCTGCGGGTTATTTTAGGTTTGTATTAAAAGAAGCATAAAGTTAAATTAAACACAAAGAAAGATTATTAAATGTACATTTAAAATAATTTAGGCTTATGACTAAATGATGATTACATTTGACTTGGGCATATGATGATGATGTAGAACCCTTAGTAGATCCTACTAAATGCAAGAAAAGATCTGCTACTGCTGTAAGATAAGATTTTATTTTACTAGAGATTTGTTCTTTCCTGCCTTTTTTGTATTAAAAGCAACACAAAGTTTGGTTTAAAGCAGCTCTTTTTGAAGCAAGTTAAGGATTAAGTATATGAGGATAGAGCTACTCTTCAACAGCTGAAGAAGTGTTTTCATGTACTGCATCTTGGTCTGTTCACCAGAGACCAGGTTTCCAGAAACCTGATGGTGAGTCATGGAGTTGAAGCTAAAAGCACTAAATTTTTGCTGTTAGATTCCTAAATTTCTTGGTGTTGCTGTTAGATTTTAAAGTTTCGTTGTTCAGTAGTCGATGTAATTGTTGATCTTTTAATCTTCATAATTAAATTTTAATCATTAATGTTTGTGGAGAATTTTATTTTTACTAATTCTAAGGTGCATAAGTATTATTATGTAATTTTTAATATCATCTGATTATTGCAGATCGGTACTTTTGATGTAGAAGTGAAATTGTCTCTGAGTTTAATTAGATTATATTGATGTTGAATCAACATCTGTTAGTATATAGATCTGTCAAAGTTAAAGTTTGGCAAAAGAGAACATCTGCCCTAATTAATCTTCTGATGTAACGGCTGTTTGACTTGCTATTGTTGGCAATATTTGTTGTTGCCTAACAGATGTTCGCAATATCTTTGTCTGCTGGAGTTGCAGAAGCATTTGTTTACTATGTAGAGTATTGCTGGTCTTTAAATGAATAGATTTTTTTATCTGAGTTATGACTAAATGGTGATTGCAAATGAAGCGATTTTTTATCTGAAATTTTTTATCTGACTTAAAATACATTTAATTTCAAACTACTGCTCTATATTCAAATGTCAAAGGTTTAACCCACATTCAAGAGGGCAAACCACTGCCCATCTCCTAGAAAGTATAACTTAGCAGATGTTTCCTTTTGCAAACATATATCTTAGCAGATGTTTTGAAATTGCCGGTAATTTCAAATTCAAAATGCCTGGGGATATGTACTTTGCAATTAATGCATGTCACTCACTCACTTCTGTCTTATCGTAAAGGCGTCTTATGGTAAATGAAGAGGTTAATTGTAATTATAATAACGTGTTTAATTTTATACTTTTCCCATGGAAACGCACTTTTCAAATGTTTGCATTAAAAGCCTAACGAATGTCGCATCATATTCTTTCGTCTGACAATGTATTTAGTCATAACCGCCTTCATTGGGTATATAAAATACATTGGGCAGAGGTTTTCATCATTAGCGTTTTCATCCATCTACTCAATCATCTTCAAAAGTTTTTTGTTTATCAATATCATTACAATTTCTACGGCTTTCAAAGACGCATTGGTTCACTGCAAATTGGAAAACATTGGGTTTCAAGTGATTGTTGACGAAATTTTCACAAGGCTCTCTGCAGAAGATATTGGTCGTTTGAAATGTCTTTTCAATAATTTTTATAGGGAACTGTCAAGTCATGGATTTGAGATGATGCATGCTCTCCGAAGTGGAGATTCAGTAGAAAAGAAACTACTCTTCTTTAAAGACACGTCAATTGTCGTTGACGATGTAGTTGCTGGTACTTTGGATGTTGTTAGAAGCAAAACGTTAAGTTTTCCTAACAATGTCCACCCTTCCTTCTTACGTATTCTATCGTCATTTAATGGATTGCTGTTAGTTTTCTATGAAGGGATTTGCTGTGAGTTGATTCTTTGGAATCCAACTACCAGGCGGTATAAGGTTTTGTCTGACAACTAGTTAAATTACAATCATGATCGAAATTCTGATACTGGTGGAATTTATTTTGATCAATTCAATGATCTGAAAGTGCTGAACATCAGATGTTACCGTAATTTAGCTACTGCTCGTGTTTACTCACGACGTCGTGAGTCATGGAGAACAATAAATTTCGGTAGTGTAAATAATTATGGTTCAAGCAGTTATTCATGGTCTATAGGAGTTTATGCTGATAAAACCATATATTTCATGGTTTCAAATTATTGGTATCCACTAGGTGAGAGGAACATCGTTGCTTTTGATATTGTTTCTGAGACTTTCAAAATGCTTCGTTTTTACAGAGAGTGTCGTAGTCAATCCTTGCCAAGGGCATTTTTTGACCATCGGAAAGAGACTGCATTTGATTGTTATTGGAAAGTCTGCTGAGCTAACTGCTGATTTGCTCAGATATGAAGAAGGAGGCTGGATGAAGGTGTTTGCTGTCAATAATCCTCGTGTAGTTGATTATGAAGATAGGCGCCGAAGGACTAATATAATTGAAGACAACAAGTGGCTGATAACAAGCATCTAGGGGGATATGGTTGAAGTTGATCTGAGCAACGAAGTTCTGAAATACCTCTAACATGTTGACAACTACAATGGTTCGAAAGGAGCTTTATTTATCGAGACTACTGTTTCGCCCATTGAATAGAAATTAGTATGTTGTATTTTACTGAATGTTGTTTGCTGAACTTTGTTTATTATATAGTTACCTCTGTTTGACACTTGTAGTTTTTATATAATTAGTTGTGTTAAAATTATTAATCATGTTTGTTATTTAAATTAACTAAATGAATATTTAGGTTTGAGAGTGTAAATGCTTGTAATATTGGCAAAGGTCTGTTTAAATGATTAAAGCTCTGTTATTGTGAACAGATGTTTGAAAATAAAACACCGGTTGATACATCTGTTGACTTTGGTCAACAGATGGATGAAAAAAGATGTTTGGAACTATTGTTGGGATAAAACAGAGTCTTGTGAAGAAAACTATGGTTGAAACTATTGTTTGGTTAAAACGGTGGTTTAAAACCACTGTTGGGTTATAATAGTGTTTTGTGGAAGTTGAAGGTGATTGAAACGACTGTTGGGTTAAAATATTGTTTTTTGGAGAAGCAACATGCTTGAATGCAAATGTTATATTGTTTACAAAAGATTAATAAATTGTATATTTTTGTATTTTTTATATTCTAAAGTTTAAGTATTTAAGGTTGAAGTTGAAGTTGGGGAGATATGGTTGAAGTTGATTTGAGCAATGAAGTTTTGAAATACCTCCAACATGTTGACAACTACAGTGATCCGAAAGGAGCTTTATTTATCGAGACTACTGTTTCGTCCATTGATTAGAAATTATTATGCTGTATTTTATTGAATGTTGTGTGTTGTTTTGAAGTTTGTTTATTATATAGTTACCTCTGTTTGACACTTTCATATTTTATATAATTAGTTGTGTTAAAATTATTAACCATGTTTGTTATTTAAATTAACTAAATGAATATTTAGGTTTGAGAGTGTAAAAGCTTGTAATATTGGCAAAGGTCTGTTTAAATGATCAAAGCTCTGTTATTATGAACAGATCTTTAAAAATAAAACAATGGTTGATACATCTGTTGACTTTGGTCAACAGATGGATGAAAACAGATGTTTGGAATCACTGTTGGGATAAAGCAGAGTGTTGTGGAGAAAACTGTGGTTGAAACTGCTGTTTGGTTAAAACGGTGTTCAAAACCATTGTTGTTGATACATCTGAGTATACAGTGGTTGATGCATCTGTTGACTTTGGTCAACAGATGGATGAAAATAGATGTTTGAAACCACTGTTGGCTTAAAACACTATTTTGTGGACAAAAAGTGGTTGCTTTTTTTTCAAACAGTGGTTTGACTTTGGTCAAACAGACTTTGGTCAAGACAGACTTTTGAACCACTAAGAATAATAGTTTTGCAAACAGTGGTTTGACTTTGGTTAAACAGACTTTTTGAAAATAGTGGTTTCACTTTAAGCAATCATCAATGGAATTGGTCAACTTTATTTGCAAAAATTGGTTTTAACTTTATTTGAATTACAAGTACCATATAATTCTCATTCTTATTGCAAGAATTGGCTTGGATCTAAAGTTAATATAATATGGTATGCATGGTTTTCTAAGAAACGACCCGTGTTTAGTCATGGCCAGCTCTATGTTGCTGTATCTAGAGTAAAAAGTAGGAAGGGGTTGAAAGTTTTGATTTGTGATAAAGAGAAACGAGTCTGTACAACCACTACTAATGTGGTTTACAAAGAAGTTTTACAAAATCTATGATGATACTAAACATCTGTCAACCTGGAAATGTCTGTTGGGTATAATAGAGGAACTGTTGTTAGGAAATGTTTGTTGGAAATAAATACAACTTTTTGAAAGCATCTGATACTTACTCTGCATTAAGCCTATCCTGAGAACACATGCTGCGAAAAATGTTTATATCTGGCGTTGTAGTAACAAGTTTGCAGCTATCATTTTTAATGAGAGTACTAAATTCTTTGTTAATAACATTATTCTCTTAACATTTGTTTACTAACCTTTGTAATTTCTGTTGACTGGCCTTTTTAACATGGGTTGACTAACATCTGATACTTACTATCTATCCATATGGCAAGCTTTGTTGGAGATAATGGATGACAATATTTTAGGAAAGTCTGTTGGAAAGCAACAAAGGTTTTTAACAGTTAATAGACAACAGTGGTTTGCTATCAACATAATGGAATTGCTGTTGAATAAACCTATTGACCATTAGTTTATATCAATTTTGTAAGTCTGCACTAATTATTTTTTTACTCTCTATCAATATGTGTTATGCATGGTTTTCTAAGAAACGACACCTGTTTGCACACGGGTCTTACCGCTAGTACTTTCTATAAAAGGAGAAATCCCAATGACATAAGAAAAGCTGATGTGTCAGCTAGAGAGGTTGTCCAACAAGTCTTTTCTTATGTCATTATTACATCATAAAGCCTAATATTAAAAGACTTTAAAATTCAAAGGTGGCCCACATTCAAATTCCAAAGGTATGCCATCAAACCACTGCCTAACTCCAAACTTCAACCTATGTTATAAATTCAAACCTCTGTAATCAAAACCACTGCCCATTCAAAATTTTAGCTCCAGATTTAAAATTTAAACATGGCTCCAGATTCAAAATTTAAACAACAGACATATAAAAAGGGTAATCTCTGTTTCTCTATGCTTTATCAACTCACAACTCTCTCTCTCTAAAATTCACGTTCGCTCTCTCATATTCATCTTCCTCACTCTATCAACAACAACAACAACAACACTTATATCAGTTCCTCTTCATCCAACGATGATGATGTTGACGCTGATTTCGATGATGATGATGATGATGATGAGGAAGATGCTGCTCAAGGTATTTCTACATTCTTACGTTTTAGGGTTTCATTATTTGCATAAAAAATATAATAATCTTGCATACCTGGATTTCACAAACTGAAAACAGAGAAATTATGTAACTCTGTTCATTAATCAAAGCTGAATGATAGTTGATCGGAGGTCAACTGATGTCAATCGTAAGTCGGTCGGTGTTCGGCTTGATTTCGTCTTATTTGTGTAAATTTTGAGTGTGTGTGTGTGTGTGTGTTTTTTTAAATTAGGGTTTATATGATCTTATCTGTTGGATGTTATAATATTTGGTTTATTGTTATATTATTTAATAGTTTTAGTGATTTTTTAGGTGTGTGATGTATGTAGAAGTGACCTAGATGTGTGTAGAAGCTAGATCTATTAGGTTTTTATTATTGTTTTGTATTGTTTGAGGTATTAATTGATTGATTTTGTGAATATGAAGAGTTGGATTGAGCCTATAGAAGCTAATTCTTTGCAAAATGAATTTTCTGTTTAGGTTTTGTTCTGTGAAATTAGCTTTTAATGGAAGTTGCAACTATTTTGCTTAAAATGATCCATGTTGACCCGCATTCATTTACACCCATTATCCGACCCACCCATGTTCTACTTTTTAAGTTTCTTTCAGAATTAATACAGAGCAACAAGAGCAGCTGAAACACATATATGAGAAGTTCAAAGAAGAAGTGGACCAACACCTTGAAAAGTGCAAAAACACGCTTGAAGGACTAGAAGCACATCAAATCCAAGTTAGCAGGATGGTAGAGAAACAAAGTATGTTCTTTTTTCCTGATATTTATTATATGGCAGTTAGACTGATGAAATATAGTTGCTTAATAGTTAAACAAACATAAAGTTGAAATGTTCACTAAGTCCAAAACCAATGGAAATGGTAGTTTGCACACAAGAAAAACCAACTCTGAGACTTTTGAAATGGGTGCAAATAATTCAAAGCCGAAGTCCACAACCAATGGAAATGGTAGTTTGCAGACAAGAACCTCCAACTCTGGAAGTCTGGATAAAAGCAGGAGACCGTTGACTCGATCTTTGACCGGAAAGAAACCTCAAGCTCAAAAGTCTACACCAAAAAAACAAACTCCATTATTTCAATCTAAATAAGCTCAGTTTGAGGAGAATGCATTCTCTTTTGTGGATACTTGGTCAACAAGCTCAGTATGACATTAGTGTTTTTTTTGCTATCATAATCTATATGCTCTTTATTTTTGTTATTTGTAGAATATATCCATGGATGTTCAAGACTCCCCTGTTATAAAACCAGACCGTGAAGAAAACAAATGTTTTAGATCTCCAAGTAAAGTAGTGGAGTCTGAGAGCTCTGAATCGGAAGATGATTCACCCATCACAGGTATCATTTTAAGGTGGTGTTTGGTTTGTTATTGGGAATGACAGTTTGACTATTGATATGGTTTGCGGAGGAATGGGTTTCTAAAGCCCACCCCCTAAAACAAACACCATATATAGATTATAGATATATAACTGTTATTGGGAATGACAGTATTTGTTAAAAAATCGCTCATCTCTAACTGTATTACAGCTGGCTGACGTCATCCTGCAGGCCATAATCCCTAATTTTACGCCATTTTTTAATGAATTTTATAATAATATGAAAAGTGTTGACACTAGCGGCGTTAGTTTTAACGGTGTTGCAGCGAGAAAGAAGACCTGCAAACCGTGGTGGTTGCGAAGATCAAACAGCTAACTGCGGAACTGGAAGGTGTGGATGCGGGTGAGTTTAACGCAGTGGATAACGAGTGCCGGGCTTTTGCACCTAACACAAGTGATACAAGGATGATGATTGATATACTCTCATATAAATTTCCCTTACTGAAGGTACGCTGAACTTGTAATTTTGTTTCATAATTTAGGATTTACCTTTGTTTTAGCTCATCATGATTTTGTTTTCATTTAGTTTTTCTTTTGTTCTTTAAATTACTTAATATTTGTTTGCATTATGGTGGATTTTAAACTTAGTTTATTTGTTGGTAATTGCTATTGGTTACAAAAGTACACAAAGATGAATTAGAGCTTGAAACCTATTTAAAATCAGATGCTTTGCGATGAAGTAAAGTCAGTAATATTCTTCATCTCGAGGACTAAGATTAGGTCATATGTGAAACAATATGGTGTTGTGTGTAACTCAATATTGAACTAATTTTGCTTTCTTTTTTCCAGGGGACTAAGTGTCACACCCTGACTTTTGCGGAAGCGTGATTATTGGTGTGACTTTCTTAATACCATAGCATTCAATCATAACAACGCTATATGATAAAAACTAGTAGATGTTCATCCATATATTAAGTTTGAAAACACCTCAACATAAATTGTCTGAAATGTAGACTCCAATTTAAGTTACAAACCACAACATGTTTTAATGAGTTCACGAAGACTCGACAAAAACCTTAAATAAAACCGAGTTTAGAACCATGTATCTCGTCCAGGATTAAGATACATCTCCTAAACCCTAACGACCTCGGATGACATCTTTTTATTCATAACGCAGCTTGAACATGCAAACACCCGCCAGATCCACTTAATTCCCTGAAATACATGTAGTTTAAAAACATCAACAAAAGTTGAGCGAGTTCATGTGTTTGTGTATATGCATGTATGAAACCTTTGTAAACAGTGTATGTATGTATGTAATCCCGGTATGAAAGCAAACAAGCAAAAGATCACCAATGGTTTGCAAGGCCACTGATATGTGCGACGGCGTAGGAAGGCTCAAACCTAGCAAATTTGTACCGGGCTCCCGGCTGGAAGACATAGTCACCCTATGGGCCACCCTGGTCCTCATGGGTGTGGGCTCGCTACACCCAAATAGATCTATCACTCATGCCCCTCGGTCCTTATACGAGGATTAATGGTCTCAAGTATTCGCCTACCCATTCACATGATCTATGGTACTTTCCTAGGCTAACCATACCAATTGTATTTGTATGTAATTCTTTTGTAACATGTATTTCACCCCGAAGTTAATAAACAAAACAGTTTAAAGAAAAGGGGGACATGAACTCACTGTCTTACGTCTTCAGAATCGTAACTCAAATCTCTTCAGCAAACACGACTACCTACAATGTACTAACGTCTATTAGACGAATGGTTCGTGCCTTATCTTAGTATTAACGTTTCTGAGTTACGTTTCTTTTATGTCTCCAATATTATTCCAAGTTATAATTACTTGTTAAAATAATAATTATTTTAACTTTAAATTATATTTAATCTTTGGAAAAATCGTTAAACAATATTTTGTATTAATACTTCTCAAGTATTTATACTCATATTTTCTTCCCAAGGATGGGGGTATCACATACATGTATTTTCGTATGCTTGTATTTGTTAAGTATGCTCATACTAGATTATTCTGGAATATTGAACAAATATCCAATATTTATTTCCAAACACATGTTTTAAGGAATATTACTTAGAAAAATTATTCATAATTTTTCTTTTGGTAAAACTATTTGTAGTTCCAAATTAATATATTTTCAAGTCTCACTTTAGAAAATATATAAACTTATTTTGTCCAAAAATAATGTATTTCAAGAAAATATATATTTTTCTCAAAAATTATATATCTTCTAAATATTCTATGAAAATATATTTTTACTTCTCAGAAATAATATATTTTCTTCTTGTCGAAAATATGATATAACTTGGTAATATTTACAAAAATCATATTTTCATTTCTTTTGTATCCAAAATAATATTTACAAAAAAATATGCTCATAAATGTAGTTTCCGGAATATTTTATAAGTCACGTTCTTGTTCGGTTTACCAATATATTGTGTGTAACTTATATATTTATTCCTTATGATTTTTGGTATTATTTTGGATGGTAAATTCTTGGTATTTTGTTAAGTTGTATTACTTTAAATCCTAAAATAATATAACTAATACACAAAGTATACAAATAATCACACACAAAGTATACAAATAATCATACACAATGTGTCTTTAATATAAATATATATTCTAAATACATATTTATCCATTTTTATTTATAAAGACTAACCTCCAATACTTGTGTTTTTGTAACAAAGATTATGGCAAAGGTTACATTGAAACCATAGTTAAAACACACTTTGTAAATATTTGTTTAGAAAATATTTTTCTAAGTGTTT
>JARYGA010037129.1:0-24064 GCA_030545235.1 Helianthus tuberosus
CAGAAAAGGTTGATAAAGTTTTCAAGATGGTTGAGATTGAGAAGTCTGAAATTTCAAAGTTTGCTGGTAAAGGTCACAAAACTTTTTATAACAAACCTGGTTACAGGATGAAAAATATGAAGGCTGGGTTGGGTTATAAAAAGAAACAAAATTGGAAGAAAAATGAGGTGCCAAATTATCAGGCAAAAATGAGTTTTGTTCAAGGAAAAAGTTTTGAAGAAGAGGAAAAACTCAAATTTAGACAACAGTCTAATGAAGAGTTATGTGCTCAAAAGAAGAAGCAACAACCACAGATCAAAGATGTGTCCAAGAGAACATGTTTCAAATGTGATCAAATAGGACATCTTGCACGAAAGTGTCCAAATCTGAAATTTGTGGGTGTTGACAAAAAGAAGTCTGAAAATGTTGAGAAACAAAGATCTGAGAATGTGAAACAAAGGTCGACCAAATTTGATTCAAAACAAACTTGGAGGTACAACACAAACAAGTTTGTTTTGAACCAAACTTGGAAATCAAACCAGAATTCTCACATACCCAGATTAAGAACAACACAAAGTTGCAAAACAACTGTCGATGCAACAAAACCAACTGAGTTTTGGAAACCAAAAGTTGTTGTTCAAAATCAAAATGTTCAAAAAGAGTCACATTTTTATAAAAGTGGTACTCCGAAAGGTCAAACATGGAGTGTTAAAAAACAAGTGATTTTGGTAAAAGATGAGAAAATTGAAGTTAAAGATGAAAAAGTCTTTGTTCAAGATGACAAAGATTTTCCAAAATTGAATGATACATATTGTGTTGAAATGCCTAAGGTTCAACAGACCTGGGCTAAATTGTTCAAGTAATCAAGTAGTCTGAATGTGCAGGTGCTCAACAAAATCGAAGATTGTGAGAATGGAAGTTGGAGCAGCCTGTCACAACGAAGAGAGGAGGCTGCTGAACCCTGGTTTGGTTAAACAGGGAGTTTGTTTTTCTGTACATAAATAAACAATATTTTCAAAAACCCTAAAAATTTGAAAAAAAAAATTAAAAACCAAAAATATGTTTTAGTTTGTTAAAAAATTGAAAAACCAAAAATATGTTTGTTTTTAATTTTTGTCAAAAACAGAAAATTACAAAAATATGTGTTGATTGAATATGCCGAAACCCTCACGGCGGAACAAACATGATTACTTTCACAAGATTGAAAAACGGTTTTCAAACTGTCGAAAATCAATGGGTTGTAAATCATGGGGGTAATTGTTGGTACTTTTTGTTATTTTCTGCAAATCAGTGCATGAGAAGCAGAAAATGGATGGCGAGATAAAGCTATCAGTATTGGTTGTCAAATTTTCTTTAAATGATTTTGCATTTTAGGGGGAGAAAAATTGTCAGAAAATCCAAAAACATTAGAAAATTTGAAAAAGCAAAAAACATGATAAAATTCAAAAATTGAGTTTTTGTGTAAAAAGAGGAAATGATAGTGCATCAGTAGACAGTTACAGTATGCTAAAGAAATGTAATGATTTTATAGCGTTAAACAGTCTCACTGATGATATACCGATAGGTTTTTATACATTTAGTAAACTTTTTCGGGATATAAACCTAAATTCAAACTTGCTTATTTCGTGGGGAACACTACTTGGATATATAGGTAACCCCTGAAATCTCATTTGAAGGACCCCTCTTTCTGAGATACTAGGTCTTTATGCTTAGTGATATCTGGGGTATTATTCCGTGACTTCTGCTGAATGGAAGTTCTGACCTAGTCCCCGAATAATACTTTTCGCATTGCTTGAAATACAGCGTCGCCCTCAGCAAAAATGATGAAATAATAAAATTGATAATCATTGCTGTTGAAGAAAAGATCCTCTAAAGGGGACACACCTAAAGTCGAACCGTCATCTCTCTGCTGAACGAAAGTTCTGACCTGAGCTCTCACGGTTCTTCGTAATTTATAACCCCTTACAGATATCATTTAGGTATACTCACCTGTAAGACTGAATATTGGGATCTGGATACGGGAGTATTTTCAAGAGGTGGGACACATGAATGAGTTTAAGTTCTTAATACATCTAATTCGTATCCTGAATTAGTTGAAATTTGTGTGAAAATCTAAGTGGATCAGTATATCGACAATCTAAGTGAATTGTTTAATTCTTAATGTGTAACTAAGCTCAACGGTACTTGTGACTTGTCAAAAACTGATATGATCCTCTGACGCATACTCAAACAAAAATATTGTCTATAAATATGTTTGTACATATTTCTTTACTGCTTTATATTTTCAGAAAAATACAAAAAGATTTTTGATTCTGCTTTATTTTCGACAACCGATGTCTGAAATGCTGAGTTTCAAAATCTAAGTATGTTGATTGTGTTTCTGAAAATAAAACAAGTTCATTAATTTGAAACTTGAAGTTTTTAAATTCAAAAATCAAAAACAGTTTGTGATATCTCCAAGGTCATTAGTTTGGACTTGGATGATTAACTGTGAGGGATTTGGATTCCTAGACTGTTAAAATTTGTTGAAAAAAGTCAGTTTTCGATGTTGGATTCTTAAATACTGCCAAATCTAAGAAGATTGTTGATAGGAGGAGTGTTTTAGAAAGTTGAATAGAACCAGATTACGATTTCTGGAAAATTGGATGTTCAATACGTTGTTACTAATAAATGTCAGAGAATTGCAGATGTTATACCAGACTACGATCCTGAAAGCCGAGTCTAAGGGGGAGTCTGAAGACGAGCTCAACGCAAAAGGAAGCGTGGATTTCAAGGAGCCATGTAACTATCCTAAAGGAGCTTGTATACGGAAAGCAAGGTGTCGATCCCAAAGCACGAAAGATTGACGAAAGGGGGAGCCTGATGAAGAAAAGAGTCTACAGAAAGAAGGAGCTGAAGCTGAAGACAGATCCACGGGGATTCTGTTCGAGCAAGAGGGAGTCTACGTTGATGAAAACGTGTTAAAGCTTCAAGAAGATTCAAAAAGAGAAAGAAAGACAAGGCGCTACGAGATTGACTGTGGCAATATCCAAGTGGGAGTCTATTAGTGCATTTGTCTATCGCCTTCGTCAATCCGAGCCGTAGCGAGAAACAGAAGAAAACGAGTCGTTATGATGTAATATCTAGACAAAAGGCAAGGTGGCAATATTGTAATTAATGAGGAATCTCATTAAAAGCCAAGGCCTATAAATAGGAGCTTTATGTTTAGATTAGAGACTTTTGGCTCATTTGTGTTTAGGAGAACTCTAGATCTAGAGAGAGAATCTAGAGAGAGAAAGTGATTCAAGGTGCTTGTTCTTGTTAGATTTCTAATAGAATCACGTTTATATTACATCGTGTGTGTTAGGTCGCATTCGTGTACGGATTCCGCACGTCATACGTTCGTTTCGCAATCGTTTCGGAGTCAAAACCGGTCCTACACATGAGGGAGGGGTATTTTAAGATACCTAAAAAATAAGAACTTTTCCCCCATTTATTTATAGAAAGACCCCTAAAATGAGGGTAGTTTGGTCTTTTAAACACTATTTATTTTTTAGCCCCTAAACTTATTACACTTAAATCTCTGAAGTTTTAACAAAATTATAGATAATTAGTTATAATTTACCCCTCCACAACAAACTTAAAATTTTTTTACGTATTCTTGGCATATCTTATAAACTATACTGTTTAAAAAATCTAAAGATAGCATGATGACCTACACATTTTTGTTGACGTTTCGGTAGTTGTCTTGTTTAATATCGACGCACGGATTAAAAGGTACAAGTCGATAATGCTTTAATGTACAAGTGATTAAAGAAGAATATAACAACTAATCTATACTATATAATCATTTAATGAGTTAAATAATAGGTTCTATAACATTTTCATTCTAAAATTTTAAAAACTAAAACTATTGTCAAATAATTGAGTAAACAATTTCTTTATACTTTAGTCAAATTTGAACAAAACTTCCTAATTTTAAGAAATTAGTCAAATGTGAAATGTCAACATAAACTAACAAAAATTCAATTTAAAAGGTTATTCAAATTTCAAAAGAAACTAACAATATTGTCCATCTCCATGACCTCCTGCTTATTCTACCCCTCATAGTTAGTTTGTTAATTACACAAAGACACAATATAAAGAAAGTGAAAGAGAGAGCACACATGAAAAAAGCACAATCAACTCAAGATTGGAGCAAGTTGTATCTTCCGAGGTTCTGTTCTTGAATAACTAAGGTTTTAATAAACCAATTCATATCTTTTAGTTCCTAAGATGGGGTTTTTTGGATTATAATGTAACATTCCCATTTTTATCATATAAGAATTATAGGTTTGTTTAAATTTATTAACCACTAGTAACTAGTTTTATTTTTAATATAATTATTCGACCCAAATAGTTTAAAAAAAACTATTTTATATATAATTGGTTGGAATGTTATACTAATTAATTGGCTTATATATGTGTCACATTTCTATTTTCTATATTAAAATAAAGTATAAAAAACTTATATTATTAAACGGGTAGATTACGGGTAAGTTGACTGTTAGAAATATGAAGTACCTAGACGGGCCTAGGAACCGTTTAATAATTTAATTATAAAAATACATTATATTTTAACTTACTCCGTTTTTAATGAAACTTAGGCCAAAATGTAGACACCGATATTCTCGTTCTAATAACATATTTATTGTTTTGTAAAACGTCATACTTTAGAAGTTACACACGCCAAATAAGTGAAGCTGTTGAATTAATTATAATAATAAAATAATATTAAAAAAAACTAAACATTTAAAAATTTAGTATACGTGTACACTTTAAAAATCAAAATACTTTACATTAATTATGTAGATATATACGTGGCTAATTTTGAAACCCTCATTTTGAAAGACTAGGTATACATGAATTTAATGTCCAAATGCTACGTGGAGGTTGATGGAACGAGCATCGAATTGTAGGGCAACTATAAAAAGGCATCGATCTCTTCAGAAAACAATCCGTCATTTTTCCTTCTTTCATCTCTCACAATCTCTCTCTAAAATAATTCTATATTTTCATTTTTATTTTTACCTCACCTATAATAATAATAAAGCCCTGCCCTGTTTTAAGTGTTTTAACTCCCGATCACTGATACCCTTTCCGATTGATCTGGAGCCCCATAACGCATGTCAAGGCTCTGTCCGACTAAGTTCGTTGGGGTTCTGTCTCGTGACATAGGGATAAGGTTGAATTAGGGTTACTATACTTAACACGAGTGCAAATATATATATATATATATATATTTTAAATAGCTCAGAAGTTATGCCCAAGGCTTTCTAGTTGAACCCTAAAGTTACAAAGTGAGTCCATTCTCTTTTCTCACAGTTTGCGAGTCATTCCTCTTTTTATCACCTTTTTGTGATACAGTTATATTTAAAAATGCTTTCCAAATCCTAAATGTTTATCAGTTATACTTACAGTAATTAAGTGTTTTGTATTCTGCAATTCCTAGCGGTATGTGGGGTTTTAACTAGGTTCAAGATTGAAAGGAATCATAACCTAACTTGTTATTTACGTTTAATAACTATTAAATTTAATCTTTGATTATTTATTTTATACTTGTTTCATCCTGGTGACATAATAAAAAATAAAAATAACATTTATAATGTATAAGAAGCAATAGGACTCAAATAGCTAAAAGGAATATTAAAAGAATTTAGAAACTATTAACTTTGAATGCTTAAAACACATATAAAATTAAAAGTAAAGTTATTTAAGTTTCAAATCAAGTAAACATGTGACGTTTACTATGTCATTTAAGAAAAACAATAGAAGGAATTTAATTTACAATTAAGTTAAAGAAATACTTGAATTAAGACCTATATGAAGTAAGGATCATAATAAGAATTAGTATTAATAATAATATTAAATATTAGATAATAATAAATTGAATGAGAAAATGTCATGTGACATTAATTGTAATCATTTATTATCTTAGTCTTGTTAATATATTAAATGATAATAGTTATTTAATTAATATATTATATTTGATAAAGTTATAGCTATTAATTTGATAGAAAATAATATATTATATTTTCTGCGCTAATTTTGTGCCATAGAAAATATATTTGACCAAGTAATGTCCTGTGACACTACTAAGTTCAGAGTCACTAGTTGAGAGAATGATTAACAGTGACATGATCGAAGGCACTAGTTGAGAGAATGATCAACAGTGTTATGACCAAAGGCACTAGTTGAGAGAATGATCAACAGTGTTATGACCAGAGTCACTAATTGAAAGAATGATCAACAGTGTTATGACAAGAGTCACTAGTTGAAAGAATGATCAACAGTGATATGACCAGAGTCACTAGTTGAAAGAATGATCAACAGTGATATGACCAGAGTCACTAGTTGAAAGAATGATTAACAGTGATATGACCAGAGTCACTAGTTGAAAGAATGATCAACAGTGATTTGACCACCGTCACGGGAATCGCCTAGTGACCGATACCATTGAATCATAAAAAGATATATTTTATATTTATTACTTGATAAACTTCACTATTAGATGAAAGTTAGCCAATGAGTAATATGACCACTGTCACATCGGAATTGCCACCATGTGACAAATACTGATTGAGTTTTGGGTAAATATAAACAAATATAAAAACCTTGATGCTGTAAAATATAACGATATATTTTAATAAAAATGGAATGAACTCGCCAGTATTTATTACTGATAAAATATTTTCAAAACGTGTTTCAAGTAATTTGCTGTAAAGATAATAGTAGCCAGCGATGGAGCACTGAAGGCTTATATAAAGTGGCTATAAATACCTGAATAAAAGAAGAAATTTATGTTTTATTTATTTAGGGTTTATCCCTATAAAAACAATTGAATTAAATATGTGTTTTTTTCCCATTTGTTTAATATTAAAAGTTCGGTGTTTTATAAACTCTGAAATTGTTTCCTAACTACGATCCTGATGAAAATTTTTCCGCTGCATATTTAATAAACACCGATACCATCTGACTGGTTCACGGCTCCCGCTCCCAGGATGGGGTCGGGGGATGTGACAGAAGGTGGTATCAGAGCCACTTGTTTAAGCTATTTAGGTGTTCTTTTAATACCTAATCTGAAACAATAAAGTTAGGAAATTAATACAAAGTAACATATGTGTTATTTTTGTAGATTTAAATATATGAATATATATATGTAGATATGCACATATGATTCCTAGAAGTATTGTTTTGTTTTAATTATTCTGTGATATTAATAATTGAAAATGTTTGCCATTCAGATGTCGAATGAAGTATCACATAATCCAGAAGTTCATGCTAATAATGAAAATCCTTTGGATAAAAATGCTATAGAAAATCTAATAGCCCAAGGAATAGCTAATGCTTTACTTTTAATAATTAAAGCTGTTAAAAACCCCGTAGAACCCACCAAAGTTGTGAGTAGCAAGCATACTCGTGACGACAGTTTTAGCCATAGTGTCAATGGAGGCAATGATGATGTTATCAAAACCCCATATCCCAAGAAAATGAAGGCGATGACTCTCGGGTGTACCTACAAAGAATTTCTAGCTTGTAAACCAACTGAGTTCGCAGGCAGTGAAGGAGCCACGACTGCTCTGCGATGGTTGGAAAAGACGGAAGCTGTTCTTAAAATCAGCAAATCTGCCGAAGAAAATAAGGTGATGTATGCTTCCAACCTCTTTAAAGAAGAAGCGTTAGAATAGTGGAATACAATTCTTCAGGCAAAAGGAAGTGACATGGCTTATGCCATGAACTGGGAAAAATTCAAGGAAATGACAGAAAGGAAATTTTGTCCCTCTTATGAAAAGGAACGAATGGCTAACAAGTTCCTAAATCATAAAATGATAGATATAAATTGCCAGGAGTATACGACAACGTTCTTCGAATACGCAAGAATGGTACCAACTCTGGCTTCGCCAGAACCCGTACTAATTTCTCGTTATATTTGGGGATTAATGAGTGAAATCCGAGACATGGTCAAGGGCGCCAGACCACAGACTATTGAAGAAACAGTTGAACTAGCTAACATCCTGACAGATGGACTAATCCGCACAAGAGAAGAAAACAAGAAGAAAGAGTTGGCCCGGAAAATTTCTCAAGAATTCAAGAAGAAAGGAACTGAACCGTCATTGGAGCAACCTACCTGCAGAAGCTGTAACAAAAAGCATTCAGGAAGATGTCGTTTTAGGAGAACGCCCTACTGTGACTTCTGCAAGATGACCGGGCATATAGAGAAAGAGTGTAGAAGGAAAACTAATATTTGTTTCAATTGCGGAGAAACAGGACACGTCAAACCATATTGCCCGAAACTGACTAAAGCACCCGACAACCAGGCAAAAACAACAAACGGAGCTAAGAAGAACGCGCGAGCATTCGTACTTACTACGCAAGAAGCAGAAATGATTCCAGACGTAATCACTGATATGTAACATCTAAGTTAAGTTATTATTTAACCCTAGCATAAATAAAAGTTTTTAAATAAATGCATCCTGTCAAGTACTTCATCTATTCAGAACCATAATACACTTGTCTGGTCTTCATCTTCATTGAATCATTTAATTAGTTACGACACCTTGTGGTGGCGTTTTCTTTAAATTTGAAGCTTAAGCTAATCTCATTCTCACACCTGATGTACGGATTTATTTATTTAATTTCTGTTGATTCATTATCTTAAACTGTCTTCATACAATTATGTGTTAAGATAAGAGTATACAAATTCGTATTATATTCCGGTGTACCTCTTAACGTTTCTTTCATCATTAATCGAAAAATCTATGATATTCATTTGGTCTTTCATCATCAGTTGAAAATCCTATAATATTTATTTGAAATTTTCTTCATTAAAACTTTCAGTTGATTATGAAAACAGTGAACTTGTTCGGTCACCGTAATTATTGAGCTATTTCAATCATTTCGACACCTTGCGGCGTCGATATAAACTTGTAGCTTGGACTAATCATAATCATACGAATCATTCAAAACCACGTATATATTTCGTTTGACTCATCATTGAAAATAGTCTTAATGCAATTATGTATTAAGACAATGATACACTAACTCTGTTGTATTTCGGTGTATCCTTGCAATTCAAAAAATGTCAACACATTAATTATTCTCATATCATGGTTTAATAGTTGACAATTTATTTTTGTGCTTCTATTTCATTTTGAGCTTGTTGATTCTAAATCTTCCTCGGTTGACAATCAAAGTAAGTTTCCTTTGACAATGAATTCTATTGTTTCTAAAAGTCATTTACAACCTATAAACAGTCAATTTAGACATCTATTGATCATATATCTGCTTTGTCTTGAACCTAGTCACCTTGGAAATTATATCATTTCATCTCGTTCACTTGACATTAATTTTTTTTCAAATAATTCAGTTGAACCATTGAGTCCTATTTATTGTACAACTCATATTCACAAAAATTGATGTTTTGATTCTGTATCATTTACCTTAATATTGTTTTATTGACTAAGACGTGACATAACTCTAAAAGAGATATCGTAGCCCAAATCTCGAGGACGAGATTTAAAACAAGGTGGGGAGGATGTAACATTCCCATTTTTATCATATAAGAATTATAGGTTTGTTTAAATTTATTAACCACTAGTAACTAGTTTTATTTTTAATATAATTATTCGACCCAAATAGTTTAAAAAAAACTATTTTATATATAATTGGTTGGAATGTTATACTAATTAATTGGCTTTTATATGTGTCACATTTCTATTTTCTATATTAAAATAAAGTATATAAAACTTATATTATTAAACGGGTAGATTACGGGTAAGTTGACTGTTAGAAATATGAAGTACCTAGACGGGCCTATGAACCGTTTAATAATTTAATTATAAAAATACATTATATTTTAACTTACTCCGTTTTTAATGAAACTTAGGCCAAAATGTAGACACCGATATTCTCGTTCTAATGACATATTTATTGTTTTGTAAAACGTCATACTTTAGAAGTTACACGCGCCAAATAAGTGAAGCTGTTGAATTAATTATAATAATAAAATAATATTAAAAAAAACTAAACATTTAAAAATTTAGTATACGTGTACACTTTAAAAATCAAAATACTTTACATTAATTTTGTAGATATATACGTGGCTAATTTTGAAACCCTCATTTTGAAAGACTAGGTATACATGAATTTAATGTCCAAATGCTACGTGGAGGTTGATGGAACGAGCATCGAATTGTAGGGCAACTATAAAAAGGCATCGATCTCTTCAGAAAACAATCCGTCATTTTTCCTTCTTTCATCTCTCACAATCTCTCTCTAAAATAATTCTATATTTTCATTTTTATTTTTACCTCACCTATAATAATAATAAAGCCCTGCCCCGTTTTAAGTGTTTTAACTCCCGATCACTGATACCCTTTCCGATTGATCTGGAGCCCCATAACGCATGTCAAGGCTCTGCCCGACTAAGTTCGTTGGGGTTCTGTCTCGTGACATAGGGATAAGGTTGAATTAGGGTTACTATACTTAACACGGGTGCAAATATATATATATATATATATATATATATATATATATATATATTTTAAAATAGCTCAGAAGTTATACCCAAGATTCTACAAGGAGACTTTCTGGTTGAACCCTAAAGTTACAAAGTGAGTCCATTTTCTTGTCTCAAAGTTTGTGAGTCATTCCTCTTTTTATCACCTTTTTGTGATACAGTTATATTTAAAAATGCTTTCCAAATTCCTAAATGTTTATCAGTTATACTACTTACAATAATTAAGTTTTTTGTATTCTTCAATTCCTAGCGGTATGTGGGGTTTTAACTAGGTTCAAGATTGAAAGGAATCATAACCTAACTTACTATTTACGTTTAATAACTATTAAATTTAATCTTTGATTATTTATTTTATACTTGTTTCATCCGGGTGACATAATAAAAAATAAAAATAACATTTATAATGTATAAGAAGCAATAGGACTCATATAGCTAAAGGAATATTAAAAGAATTTAGAAACTATTAACTTTGAATGCTTAAGACACATATAAAATTAAAAGTAAAGTTATTTAAGTTTCAAATCAAGTAAACATGTGACGTTTACTATGTCATTTAAGAAAAACAATAAAAGGAATTTAATTTACAATTAAGTTAAAGAAATACTTGAATTAAGACCTATATGAAGTAAAGATCATAATAAGAATTAATATTAATAATAATATTAAATATTAGATATTAATAAATTGAATGAGAAAATGTCATGTGACATTGATTTTAATCATTTATTATCTTAGTCTTGTTAATATATTAAATGATAATAGTTATTTAATTAATATATTATATTTGATAAAGTTATAGCTATTAATTTGATAGAAAACAATATATTATATTTTCTGCGCTAATTTTGTGCCATAGAAAATATATTTGACCAAGTAATGTCTTGTGACACTACTAAGTTCAGAGTCACTAGTTGAGAGAATGATCAACAGTGACATGACCGAAGGCACTAGTTGAGAGAATGATCAACAGTGTTATGACCAAAGGCACTAGTTGAGAGAATGATCAACAGTGTTATGACCAGAGTCACTAGTTGAAAGAATGATCAACAGTGTTATGACAAGAGTCACTAGTTGAAAGAATGATCAACAGTGATATGAACAGAGTCACTAATTGAAAGAATGATCAACAGTGATTTGACCACCGTCACGGGAATCGCCTAGTGATTGATACCATTGAATCATAAAAAGATATATTTTATATTTATTACTTGATAAACTTCACTATTAGGTGAAAGTTAGCCAATGAGTAATATGACCACTGTCACATCGGAATTGCCACCATGTGACAAATACTGATTGAGTTTTGGGTAAATATAAACAAATATAAAAACCTTGATGCTGTAAAAATAACAATATATTTTAATAAAAATGGAATGAACTCGCCAGTATTTATTACTGATAAAATATTTTCAAAACGTGTTTCAGGTAATTTGCTGTAAGGATAATAGTAGCCAGCGATGGAGCACTGAAGGCTTATATAAAGTGGCTATAAATACCTGAATAAAAGAAGAAATTTATGTTTTATTTATTTAGGGTTTATCCCTATAAAAACAATTGAATTAAATATGTGTTTTTGCCCATTTGTTTAATATTAAAAGTTCGGTGCTTTATAAACTCTGAAATTGTTTCCTAACTACGATCCTGATGAAAATTTTTCCGCTGCATATTTAATAAATACCGATACCATTTGACTGGTTCACGGCTCCCGCTCCCAGGATGCGGTCGGGGGCTGTGACATATAAGTTTTCCATTTTTCAGTATCTGATTTCTGTTCTCGCTCCGATTATGATCTCTATCACCGGAGAGAGGATTCTGAGAGAGATGAGAAGAGAGAATATTGTTGGAAATCTAACCTCTGGCTGCAATAGATGGTGAACGGACCACAGTTTCTGCCACGACAGAGTCAGAGTCACCGCCTTTAATTCGTTGGCTTCTTCGTCATTTCGCGTTTGACGTCAAAGTGTTCTTCGCAACGGAATCAAGGTTTTTTTATGTTTTATGTTAAATTAGGATATCCATGTGCTATGTGCTGATATGAATAAGATATTGTAGTGTACTGAAACTTTTGTCTAGAGAGAGTTTTTGTGTCTGAAAATGATGATATAAGCTTGTTTCCAAACTTTTGTCTAGACAGAGTTTTGTATATGATGATATAAGCTTATTTTCCTTATCCATGCGTTAGTGTATTGTATTAATGGTTTCTTGAAACATTGTCAGGTTAAATGCTAAATTTATTAGTTACTAGACATGTGTAATGCTTATTACGTCTATCCAATCACAATGATGCTACAATAAATATTATATGAAAAAGAAAACTACCAGAAACAAACGAGGGTCGCAATGCAAGGTGTCGTGCCCGCCGTATCGCGCAGACACCAGACTAGTATAATTATAAAGAAAATTTAATGAACTACACTAAAAAGGTATTTGAAGTGACAGGGGATTATGAAATAATTTTTTGATTTACGGGCTTGTTTGATTTTTATATAATATGCACATTCAAAAAAAAAAAAAAAGAATTAATACAACTTTATGAAATAGGGAAGGATCCACTAAAATGTAGATTTTGCCTAAGTAGTATAAGAAGGATTGTGATGATGCCATGTTGCACTCCATATAAGTAGGAAGAAAGGGCATTTTGGTCCTTATAAATAGGAGTGTGAAAATCACATGTGGCACCCTTTTATTTTCTAAAAAATACAACAAAAAAATTCAGTACAAAAAATTATAGTACAAAAAATCCAGTACAAAAAAATATAGCACGAAAAAATTCAGCACAAAAAATTAAGAAAAAAATTTAAGGCAAAAAAATTCAGCAAAAAAATTCAGCACAAAAATATAGACGTGCAAAGAAAAAGTTTTAAAAAATATTGACGTGCAAAGAAAAAGTTTTAAAAAATATTGACGTGGAGAACATATGGCCTATGCATCGACCATTCGAACTTCGAAACCGTTTAAAAAAATGAACGATTTTACAAGAACCAAAGAAAAGCAGCACATTCGATACTGTGGATTGACCCCTTAGTGTGTCTAGAAAAGTTGACCTACTTTGACAATACATCATACCTCAAAGTTTTGTGGAGATGTTGAAGTTGTAGCTCAGTTTCCTCCATAATTTCTTGGTTTACTACATCAAACAATCCCTATTTTTTAAAGTATTTTAAATGTAGTTTTGATAATATTCATTGTTTAGTTTTGTTTAAGAGTACAAAAATCTAGCATAAAAAATGTTATACAACGTAGAAATACAACACATCTTTGTGGGTTTTTTTAGTCGTCAATATGATACTCAAATTAAAGATAAAAAAAGCTCGATACGGTGAAATTTTTATGAAAAAATAATGCCGTATAAAAAATTAATGAACGTTTAAAAAATATGGTGAAATATGCATGTGACTTGCATGTGGAGAGAGAAAGTCAAAAAATGTGATTTTCCCAAGATACCCTTACACTCCTCTTTTTTCATACATTTTCATCTTAACCATTGATTAGAAAAATGAATGGTTGAGATTATTTCTCATTCTACTTAGGTAAAATGAACTTTTTATTTGATCTTACCCCTAGGCTAGTGTGTTTTATTAGTAACTTTAATAATACTATATAGTATATTTTAATTTTTCAAAAATATTGTACCCTGGATTGCTAACCCAATATTCACTATCATTATCTTCTTGAAACTCATAAGTGCCATTCTACTACACCACTACCAGCCTCAACGCAACCTCAATTTTCACATCCAATTATCCCAAATATCATGAGACACCACACGTAACACATAACACATTACATTTACATCCCCTTATGACTGCATATAAATCGTTTAGGCTTTTATATTCACTTTCGATAAACATTATTAAAATACTGCCATATAACCAGGGGCGGGAGGGGGCGGCCGACCCCCGAACTTTTCGCTCAGTAGTGGTGAGTATGTAGTTTTCGTATAGAAATTTTTGGGTAAATACGTTTTCGACCCCCCGTTTTATAGACATTTTTGGGTATATACGTTTTCGACTCCCAGGTCGGAAATCTAAAGCTTCGCCATTGCATATAACATTACATCCCCTTAAACAAAAACACCCTTACACATATAACAATAACACTTCCACCCCTTCTAAAGACCGATACTGAGTTAGATAACTGACTTTTGGTTTAGGAAACTTAGTTTGTTTAAAAGTCAAAACCGGGCAACGCAAATCACATGTATTGGGCTATCAATTTTCTTGTTTGTGCCACACATTTAACAATTAGCTAATAAAAAACATGGGCTATAGATCTTCTTATTTGTCCAACCCATTTAACAAATTTGCTTACTAAAAAACAAGGCAACTAGACGCTGAAGCCATGGACCCGAAACTTTAATCGATGATCATCCATCTTGTTAAATTCGCCTTTTTGTGTTTGAAACTGAACCGAATTTGGTTTTTCGGTTTAGTCATGCCATCTCTTCTAAAGCCGAGCTTTCACAACCACTTACCTAGCCAAGCTGAGCTGCGCCCAATGATTATCAAGTGCATTTTCAGTTTCATGATATGTTCTAAACCTTCTAATAATAAAAAAAATACTATGATCTGCAAATTTGTGAATCTGTTTCCATAAGCTTTGTTTTAAATAAAAAGACATGTCTGATGTGCGAAGTGCGCAAGGAGATCACGATTCAGGAAAGCGCCTCAGAGCCTTGAGGTGGCGCTTTATGCACATTTGGGTTAAAATTGGTCAAACTTTGTTAAAAGGTGACATGTAAAAAGAGACAAATGGATGAAGAATTTTATGAACACTTGACTTGTTAAAAAGACTAATGTGTAAAATACACGAGACAGACGCAACTTTTGGTCTTACATAAAGCTTATCCGGTTGTACATGTGAAGTTCTTCCCTCACACCTCACGCCTCGAAGGAAAGACGGGACCTAAACGCCTATGAGGGCATCACTCTGCTTTAAACCAAGTTTATAACATGCTGTTTGATTAATGCTTGCTGGCCATTCTCTTGATTTATGTATGGGAGTTGAGATCCTCAATTCAGGTGCGTTTTCCATTTAATCATATAAGATATACTGTTTATGCTTGTCAACGGGTCGGGTTTTGATCTGATACGCTATGATTTCATATTTTCATGCATTTACATGACCCAATGGAGCAAAAAAAAAAAAGAAACATGGGTGTAATAAGTGACCTAAATGCCCAACCTATTTTGGCAGATCAACATGGGTCTAAAATCCAATTATTAGACATAAGTTAGGTTTTGAATTAGAGCATGCTCCATTAAGTAATGGGTCAGATTAGATTAGTTCCCTAGTTGTTAAATCCAAATTCCGCCCATTAATAATATATATTTAACAAGTTGCTACTAAAATAAGTAGTGTGAAACATGGTCACTTGGATCCAACAATTCATTAAGTAAATTATTGCACATTATAATTTATTCATTGAGGATTACAGATCAGATGCATTTGGTGAACTGCTACAGATCAGGTCTATTTAGTCAACCGGTTGACTAAATAGATACGTCTAGTTTTGTTTGCTTGTGAAGCTATTAGGGGACGAGCCATGTGATAAGAACTTTAGCATCGTGCCTATAGTTGGTATGGGTGGATTAGGGAAAACCACTCTAGCTAAAATTTTGTATGACGATGAGCAAGTTAAGAAGCACTTTGAACTAATGGCTTGGGTTTGTGTCTCTGATCAGTTTGATATCTTTAATATAAGCAAAGTTATCTTACAATCTGTGAATGGAGAAAACAAGGAATTTGCAGATTTAAATCTGCTTCAAGTAGCTCTTAGAAATCAACTTAAGGAGAAACGATTTTTGATAGTATTAGATGATGTTTGGAGTGAAAATTATGAGGAGTGGGAGACCCTTGTGAGCCCATTTCATGATTGTGCTCCCAGAAGTAAAATTATAATGACAACGCGGAAGATACAACTGCTCAAAAAGCTAGGTTGCGATGATCTAAGCTATCTAAGCAGCTACGGCATTGGCGCCGCCGTCTACGCCGGCGACTGTGATTTTCCGACGATCAGATTCAGGTGGTGCTTGGGTTCAAGAAGGCAACAATGGTTATTGTGGTGGTTTCGGGCAGTAAAGATGGTGGTGGTAGTGGCTGTAAAAATTGTGTTGTTTCAATAGTAGTTTTGTGAGTACATTTCATGGTTTAAGTTGAATTGTGATAATTGATTGTTGAGGATCTTTGATATATGCATTTATGAGTTGTTTGGCGTTTGCTGTGTTCTCTTTTATTCCACATCAGAAGTCCATAAGGTCTTATTCACATGACTATGGTAATCTAAATATGTGTTTGATTAACTGATTGAAATTATTGGCTAGTATATGAGTGGTTTGCATTCTTGTAGAGTTGTAGTCATATACATAATTGAAAAATTAATCAACTGAGCTTAGGAAGTCAGGTTAAGACGTCGACTTATAATTGGTCTTGCCCGAGTAGATGACGCCTGTTAGTGTTAGAGATTCAGATAGAGGAATGCAAACTAGCAAACTGCTCTATCAGCGGAAAGAGTGAGAGAGCCAATACATGACAGGGGGGAGAGGTTAAGCAACCCCTCAAAACTCAAGGAAAAAGGCTTCCTCCGGAAGAGTTACAGATCGATTAGATGAAATTTACAAGCATGTTTAAGATAAGTTAGGCACCAACTGTTTTGTATATGAATTCAAGAGGGGAAAGTCGGTGTCTGCTGTTTTGAATGAGAACATACACTCGTTCACTGTTTGTTTGTCAGATGTGAAAGTTGTTTTAGAATATTGCTCATTAACTATTTAGGAATCATGAAGAAAGAATGATGAATGTTTGCAAATGTGGTATATGTTTCTTTTAATAACTGATAAAACGCCATATAAATTAAATGTCGAGTCTTGGTGTGAGTTATGGTCAAGAAGACTTATCTATTATTGGAATGGATGTGTGAGCATAAATTATTTGGGTAAATACGTGATAATAATATGATATGATAGGATTTGAGTGATTGATGAATAAAGTGGAATGTAGAGTCTTTGTCAATGTTTTTCTAATTTAAATAAGCTACGTCGCACACTCCCTATGTACAAGTCAGTACTGCACATCGTACAAACTCCCAGTTGCATGACTGCACACTTGTCAAGCAGGCCGCACACTCCAGTGTGGGCCTTACACTTGACAAGTGGCCGCACAATCCCTTTGGGCCTTATCTAGTAGTGGACCGCACACTATTGGACTGCACACTCAGGTGATGTACAAACCATAATTATACACTCTACAAGAAGACTATGCAAGCCGCACACTAGTGGCCGCACACTTCTGATTGTACAACTCTTGGTGCACAACGTACAAGGGACTAAGCTGGGTCGCACACTTTTAGTGGGCCGCACACCCTAAATTAGACTGCACACTTGTCAGAGGTCGCACATTCCCGTGTGGACCGCACACTGACAAGTGGGCCGCACACTTCAACATGGGCCTTGACCTTAGTGGGTCGCACACTCCAGCGGGCCGCACACTAGTAAAAGCCCATGTTCTATTTGCTTAACTGTACATTTATACAGTATGTTGAGTAATGATTAACTGAGATGATGATTATAAATGTCCATGCATGTTAGTGTAACGTACGATTGTTGATACTTGTACACTACTTGATGAATATGTGTTAAATACGTGTAATTAATACGTGATTACTTGTATAATGTCCTAATTAGTGATAACCATAATAGGATGTGGTTGACCAACTTAGGACAAATGCTTTATCTACCGAGCAAAGCCAAGGTGAGTTCACAACTTTTACTAAAAGCATGTGTTCCCGGTGGCTGGGAAGTGGAACGAAAAACGCTATCTCCTTGTGTGGGATACAAATAATGCTATCTCCTTGTGTGGGATACAAACTATGCTATCTCCTTGTGTGGGGTACTTACTACATTTTCTCCTTGTGCGGGATACGGGTAACATTATCTCCTTATGTGGGATACAGGTAACATTTTCCCCTTGTGTGGGACGCTCAGTTAATTACTATTTATATTAGATGCAACAAGTGTACTAAACGAAACTCTATCACGAAAGTCCCTACTTATGATACCGATTAGTCGCCGGTGCCTAGCAAACGGGTTAGTAGTTGATAGCACTATTTATCTCACCAACGTCACGCCGTGCCTGGAGAGGATCGGCCGTGAACTAATAGACTCAGGCAAACCGTCAATGATGATAGACATTGACAAAACAGGGCAAACAAACATGAGGTAGCAAAGTATTCGGTATGACGCAGTTTAGTAACTTACATATGGGGTAGCTCCCCATGGCATGATATAAATGAGTAACTTAACTAATTAAACAACAAAAGTTTTTGGGAATAAAACTGGAAAAATGTGAACTCGTGAACTCGCCAACTTTATGTTGACACCCTACTGCATGCTTTGCAGGTTGCTCGTTACAGCTTCGGACGGACATTGCAATCGGCTAGAGTGTGTGGTTTGTAAGTTTCATATTAACGTATAATTAAAGAACTTGTGATTTTAAATTGTAAAGAGTTTTCTTTACACTTACGCTTCTAAACTAAATTGTGTTTTTGGATATATAAACATAGAAACTAATCGTGTTAATTGGGAAAAATTATAACATTCGCAAACGGTTCAAAATAATTAGTGGCTGGTTCCTGGGCAATCGCACGGCTCGCGGTAATACTCCGTATGTGGAATTTGAGGGTGTGACAGATCGGTATCAGAGCCATTGGTTATAGTGAACTATGTTAAACGTAAAATATTTTTATATGAAAACCAGACTATAACCGTTCTCTAATGAAAACCACAACGACACCACACTTTGGATTGCAAGGTCCGTCCGACTTAGATGCTCACCTGGTAATTGTAAGAGATCGGCATTTACTTGTGCATAACGTTTATGTGTAAATGTGTATGTTTATGTGTATATTTAGCATATATGTGTAAATGTGTATGTTTATATTTAGCATATATGTGTAAATACGTATGTGTATAGTTAGTATTCAACACTGTGATATATATGTGAATAAAAGCTATGTAAACGTGATACGTGTTAAACATGAGTGAATTCTCCAAACCCTAATTCGAAACCACGACACACTAAGGGAAAGGAACCAGTTGTTCCTAACCCTTGTCCACATATTTTCCCGTTCTCATCCTTGAACTAGAACAAACCGATGTAATGAACGTTTACATTGAAATACCTACTAGTGGGAAGCCTGCTATGGATCCCAGAAAGAAAGCGGCTACGAAAATGAAACGACGGGGGAAAGTTATCCTTAAATCGCACGTTGTTAGGAAAAACAAATAGTTGTAGCACAACGGTACCACAACTTGATCACGTGCACAGAGCAATTGGAGACATTGGTGCTCGGAATGCGAAGCAGTTACGACACGCACACGCGCAAACCAAGAATGGAAAGTGGAACGCGAAGCGTCAAGCTAAGTTGAGAAGTACCGACGACATCTCTTACTCTCCTTCATTCACATACCCATTTTCCCTAACCTAGAAAGGGAGACTCATTCCCTTTGTTTGATTGAATAACCTAGAGTTCTACTGCTCGACTAGAACTGTTCTAACCATGCCTGCACTATCCTCTTTTGTAATTTATGGGCCTTTTCGCTAGCCTTTACATCGACAGGTGTTTATCAAGGATCCATTCTAGTTATCATTCTTTGATAGTGACTATGGTGATGTGCTGGGTAGACAAACCTGCCAATTTAAACCTATTTTCGCATTGAACCTCTCCACGACCCACACGTTATTTCAAACTCAGTCACACGACTTGCGACAACTCCTTAAACTTTGATTGCTTCCCAATCTGATAAATCGCAAACTCATCCAAGAGCATGGATAAGGGTGAATTACCCCCCCCCCCTCTCGTGTACGACCTAACTCGAAAACTTCGACAAACTTTTTAGCAAACCTTAATGTTACAAGCTAGTGCTACAACCATCCTTCTTTGGCTGATTCTTGTTGTATCGACATCATTTACGTGACACTTATATTGACAAAAAGTGTCCTTTATTCCTATTTTACACTCTTGCGTACGACCAACTACATCCGCGATATCGGAAAAACCCTTGCTACTTATCCTGAAGATTTTATATTTGGACGCGTCGAATCTAACTACATCTTGGAATGTTTCCCACGTCTATGATGATATGCTTCATAAACAGTATCATTTTGTCTGACACTATCTTTGTGAGAAATTCCGCTTGAACGATTTTCCCCAGCGTGCATTACTCTAGGAGAAACGAACCATGGATATCTCGGAGATGAGGGTATCTCAAACATACGATTTTCTAGTTATGATGTTCGAATTAACTGACACCCCTACAGTCTTCATAAAACTCACGAGCCGTTTATGCAAACCCTACCCTGACTAGTTCGTCACTTGTTTCTTTTACAACCCCTGAAATATACTGTAAGAGCCAGTAGGAACCCGAACAACCTATACGCCTCACCTTGGAAACTCCTATGAGAGAAGGACTCTATGCTGAGTTTCCAGCAGACGACTCTTAGCTTCGCGAAACCCATTGTTCTCGATCACGTTGATGTGCACGAAGTGGTCGAATAAAAACAACTAAAATTAACCCTAATCTAGACACTCTAAGCTTTAAATTTATAAACTTAGACTCGATCTAAAACTAAAACCACACAATCGGCAAGTGTACCGATCAATGCAGTAAAGCTAAAGTAAGTCCGAGTATCGAACCCACGAGACTCTAAGGACTACGCTAAGACTCTATTTAGACTAGGACTGACACGACTTAACTATTTGTTTATTGATTGGGGGGGTTTCTAAAAATCCTAAGAAAGCAAATAACGATTAACTAGATTAACTAACACGAACTCGAACGAAGACTTTGACCAGTGGTGATGAAGACTACCTAGGCTAGATGCAAGCTTAACTCGGAATGGATTTCTATTTGAAGTAATGTGGTATGGAACCGGGATCTTTGGATACTAAACCTATTAAGACACCACTAAGCCCCTCGACCCTTCTCAAGGCGATTCTTGTGGCACTACCTAGGCTGTTACGATTACCGGTTGTTAGATTTCCTCAAAGTCCTCTAACTTCTTGAAAGTGCCCTAATATGACAATCTACCTCACAGCGCGAAAGTCTAAGGCAACTATGGGTTTCAACTTGGTTTAATAGACAAGAGAATGGGCAGGGAACTAGACCGATTTCTCATAAAACCTAAATCTAGCTATAATCCAAACCAAGACCTATTAACAACCTCGAGCCTCACAGCGACAAGATTAGTAGAACACTTGATTTTATAAGAATACCGAATATTACTTCTAAGGTTAATTGCGCAATTTCACCCTAAAGGATTAATGACTTATTACGTGATATAGACACTCACCTAAATCAAGAACCCTAGTATAACCCTATTATGTGATATAGACCGTCACCAAGGATTATATGAAGCAATAATCAGTGATCAAACGGAATCAAGCATGCATATACACCAAGTCAAAATTCCATAGCCGTTTACAATACAAGAAAATCCATAAACCATATTAAAACCGAATAAAAATCCAATCTTTAATTAAACCATTGTCATGCCTAGGTAGTATAAGAGTTTTAGCCGCTAAACATTATCAGAATATCAATCATAATCATAACAAGGTCTGAATTCATCATGCTACAAATCAAAACGAACGAAAACGAAAGATTAGGATAATAAAACCCGTAGTCTTCACTCCCGAACGCTCCAAAATATACCCGAATGATTTCCTAGCTTCCAAGCACTCTCAAGAGCTCCAAACAGCCTCCAATGGTCTCCAAGATCCTCAAATTCGTAAGTGTTCACGGCTGTTGATGAAGATGATGTTATATAACCCAAGAAAACCCTATAGCCGTTGCTGATTCAAGTCGGTAGCCTGTTTTCAACTCTCTCGCGGCCCGCGTAAGCCAAAAGGATAAGCTTACGCGGCCCGTTTCAAGGCTACAGTTCCAAAACACTTCTTTAAGTTGAGGCGGCCCGCCTAAGGGTTTATGTTAGCTTACGCGGCCCGCCTGGAAGCTCCAGATTTGATTTTTCGCTTTGTTCTCACTCCCGAGCCCTCGTTTTTCGATCCAGCCTTTCGCCTTTCCAAAATTCAACTCGTTTCTGCTTCTTTTGGCTGTAAAGACCTGAAAAACACAAAATATCAAAAGTATGTACATTCTACGCTAAAAACGGAACAAAAACGAATATCTAACGACTAAAACGGACGCGAATAAAGATGTATTTTACAATACATCACATGTGCATCAACCCCTTACTACCTAGCTCGAAAGTGTATCGCCTATCAGTAGAGAAATGTTCAAGGACTCGGTTGCGTGTTGATGCAACGCGAGAAAGTTATAGCATACGCATCTCGACATCCCAAAATTCATGAAAGGAGCTACACTACACCTGATTTGGAACTGGGAGCAGTAGTTTTCACACTCAAGATATGGAGACATTACTTGTACGGTACCAAGTGCATGAATTACACCAATCACAAGAGTCTCCGGCACATACTGGATCGAAAGGATTTGAACATGAGGCAATGCCGGTGGGTCGAACTCCTGAACGATTAACGAATGCGCAATCAGGCATCATCCGGGAGAGGCTAACCATGCGGCAATATCTTTACTTCTAAAAATTTAATTATCCAATCTCTTTTATATGTATCGATTGTTCAAACCATCAAACCCATCTTTTCTCTCCTGTTATTATACATCATAAAAATTTTATTACTTCTTTTTAAATATAATATTCTAAATGATAGAGAATGAAAACCTGATTATTTATATATGATTATCATGATATATATAATGACCCTTTTGATCATACCCTCTCTTTATAGTTTTAAATGTATACATTTTACATGTATCCTAATATATATATATGAATATATATATATATATATATTTACATTATATACACGTATATATTATTTAAATGTATTATAGTGTATATATATTTCAAATATAATAGAATTGTATTATATATTATCTTATATTAAATAATGAAAGCTGATGAATACAAAATGTTATTAACTATATTCGTTTATATAGTTTTTAATAGTATCTTCGAACATTATATTACTAGTATATTAATTTAAATTATTTAATTCATGCGGCAAGATTAATTATTATTAAAAAAATTACACTAAATGTATAGAAATGTTCAAATTGATGCAGTTAAAATATATTACATTTAGATACCCTTAAAATTCATAATATTTAAATTTATATAGACTAAATATTTGTATATGTTTATATACATAAACCCACTGTTGTATAATAACTACTTAAAGTGCATTATTAGTATACATATAAGTTTATAATATATAAATTAAATGTATATTAACAATTGAATGTATTTAAATACATTTTTATAGGTATACAAATGATTACATTTGTATATTTTATATGTCACATTTAATGACATATATGACAATATTAAAACATGTATTAATAATAAATCGTGTAACTATTCTAACTGATCAACTCCCATTTCCAAATAAAATATATCATGAATTTTTATTTAACGTATACATATTATGATATTATTTGAGTAGGTGGTATT
>JARYGA010037130.1:0-29475 GCA_030545235.1 Helianthus tuberosus
AGTTTAAAATTGACTATATACATATATGTATATTGTCAAATCATGAATTATACACATATGTATATAGTCAATTTTAAACTATACGTATGTGTATATTACGAAAAGCTTAGAAAAAATGTGTAGTCCATAATGTTTCTCAAGTTTCTCAATTAGCTTGGGGCTTCTCACACGATCCTAACCCTATATATATAGAGAGAGAGAGAGAGAAAGGTTAACATACAAAAGCCCTTATCATACTTCACGTACGCGACAATGGTAACCGTCGGATGAGGGCTATAATCACGCATGGAGGTGATAATCACGCATGGGATCAGTTATTTGGTGATAATCACGCATGGGAGGTGATAATCACGCATGGGGAGTATAATCACGCACGTTATGATGGTAAAAAAAATAATTACGCACGTTATATATTTGGTCGCGTAGGTTAATGTAGGTTAAGCCGTAATGTACATTATACTTTATATATATATATATATATATATATATATATATATAGGGGAGGGTTCAAGCAAAATTCCTTTTATTGTGAAAACTTGAAAACTAACTAAAAAAGCCTAAAAAACATACCAATTTTTTTACAAAATTTTTATAAATTTTCGCTACTTTTTATATATAAAAAACTTTTTTTCAAAAAAAAATCAAAATAAAAAATTTGTAGTGCCATGTGCAGTACACATATAATGCACATGTGTAGTACAAGTTTTTTTTTTTTTTAAAGTTTTTTTATATATAAAAAGTAGCGAAAATTTGTAAAAAAAAATTGGCATGTTTTTAGGCCTTTCTAGTTAGTTTTCAAGTTTTCACTTTAATTAGTGGTTTTTAATTGAACCATCCCTTATATATTATAGGTAAAGGATCCTATAAAAAGGACCTTTTATGTGAGAAGTGTAGGAACGGTTTTACACCTTTAAATCTGATTTTTAATGGTGGAGATCACAACGCAAAAATGTAAATTTTGTTTGAATTTTTAATAATTGATTTGTCTTGATAGGGGTATAAGTGTCAATAAACATCAATTAAATTAAGAAAGTGTATAACTTCCCTCCCTAAAATCATGATTTTCTCTCTCTCCTCCACACAAACCAGAGATTGTCTCTCTTCTTCACCCTAATCTACCATTAATCATCATTATTTCCAGCCACCGCAAAAAAAAAACCCACCTAAACATCCTTCTACGAACATCCACGATTTCTTTCTAACCATGACCTACTTGTTTCTTGCTTGATTGTGCTTGGGTACAAAACACCATGTGTTCACGCAAGTGTTCCTTATTTGAAATCTTGAAGAAATATTTTAAGATTTAAGTATGGTGTTTAATATCTGGAAAGATTTGTATGGTGATTCAAGACATGGTGTTTAATTGTATTGCTATTCGACTTATGGTGTTTTAACATCTGAAAGAATTGTAATAAGATTCAAGGCATGGTGTTTAATATCTGGATACATTGTATGGTGATTCAGGGCATGGTGTTTAATATCTGGAAACATTTGTATGGTGATTCAAGACATGGTGTTTAATTGTATTGTTATTCGACTTATGGTGTTTTAACATCTGAAAGAATTGTAATAAGATTCAAGGCATGGTGTTTAATATTTGGAAACATTGTATGGGGATTCAGGGCATGGTGTTTAATATCTGGAAACATTTGTATGGTGATTCAAGACATGGTGTTTAATTGTATTGCTATTCGACTTATGGTGTTTTAACATCTGAAAGAACTGTAATAAGATTCAAGCGTGGTGTTTTAAATAGCAGGAACATTGTATTTGTGATTTAAGACATGGTGTTTTAACATCTGGAACGCAGGTTGTAAAAACACCATGGATTGAACTAAAATTAATTTAAAACACCATGTTATAAACGTGTTTTAATGTTTGTAAATGATGGAAAACACGATACCAAGAGCAACTTCTGGAACGCAAGTTCTAAAAACACCATGAATTGAACTATGAATAAATGCAGGTTTAAAACACCATACGAAGAACATGTACTGGAACGCAGGTGAAAAACACCATGAATTGCACTACGAATTTATTAAAACACCATGTTATGAATTTAGTTCATTTTATTTGTGATTCGAGTCATAGGACGTATTCTGGAAATGAAGGTTTAAAACACCATGTGGAAATGCAGGTTTAAAACACTATATTAAGAACACATTCTGTAAATGTAGCTTTAAAACACCATACGAAGAACATGTACCGGAACGCAGGTGTAAAAACACCATGAATTGCACTACGAATTTATTAAAACACCATGTTATGAATTTAGTTCTAATGTGTCGTGAATAATGTATTATGCGAATGGGTGGTTATCAAACCCTAAAAATTCTCCAGCTTTGCAACTGCATATTTATTATGCAATTACAATTATACCCTCAAGTATTAATTTTAAGTAGTGCCACATGTCCTCACCATATCCCTTCTTACACTTCTCACACAAAATCCCCTTTTTACAATAACCCTACCATATATATATATATATATATATATATATATATATATAAGGTTGGGTTATATGGAAAACCCCATCTTTTTTAGAAAACCTTGGAAACCCAACCTCATCCATTGATTTTGTTTCTTCCAAGTAGATCAATGGTTGAGCTTTTTTTTGGTGTCTTTTACATTTAAATAAAACCATAAATTATACACAAGTAAAGGAGAAGGGCATTTAAGGTATTGAAAATCTGACTTTTCTCTCACACACATCAACTTTATTTCTCTTACACACACATGTTATCTCTCTCTCCTCTCTCCTCTGTCTTCAATCAAGATCATGATGAACACCAAACACAAGTTTAGATCTTCAAGTTCAGATCTACATCGTGTGAAAGAGAAAATGTTTGAAGATTGTTGTTTTAGAGAGAGAACGACGACAGGATGAAGGTTTTTAGAGAGAGGAATTTGTTGTTTTAGAGAGAGAAACAACAATCTTCATCATGTTCATCTATAACACCAAGAACACACATACAAGTGTGTGAGAGAGAAAAAGTTTGAAGTTGTTGTTTTAGAGAGAGAAAGTTGATGTTTTAGATAGAGAAACAACAATCTTTATCACAAAGACACACGCACAAGTGTGTGTGAGAGAAGAATGTTTGAAGATCTTCTTCGTGTTCATCGAACGGTTCTAGATCTGGTAAGTGTTCTTGAAATATCATTTCACACTTGATTTTTTGTTGAAATGGTTGTTAATATGTTTTTATGGGCTGAAAGTGTTCTAGTAATGGTTAATGTTCATGTATTTTAAATAAATCGAAAACTTTAGGATGAGATTTTGAACGTGTTTTTTTGTTGGTTTGGTTGCTTGTTTGGGGATTTTGATCTTAACAATAATTGATTTTTTTTTTGTTAGTTTGGTTGCTGGTTTGGGCTTTTGATCTGAACAGTAAGTGTTTTTTTTTTGTTGGGTTGTTTGATTTACAGAAACAGACCCATAATATGTGTTAAGCACCTGTTAGAATGATATATAACGTGTGTTGATTTACAGAAACAGATCCATAAAGATATTCAATTGACAAGCTGGATGTATGTAGGCGACGTTAATGCGGGGACATTGAATAAGTCAAATCTTTTGGGAAAGAACTCTTCGTTCGTTTATAACATGTGTTAGTGGTTCATGCTGTAACAGAACACCATGATGTAACCTGACATGTGTTCATGTATAACATGTGTTAAGCCCCTGATAGAATGATATATAACGTGTGTTAACCTTTGTTAATTTAAAAAAAAACAAGTAATATCTATTTTATTTTTATTGATGTTTAAAATATCCGATAATGTGGATACCGAGCGTAATACTTGTACAAGTATTACATGTACAAGTTAGTATGTAACGTGTAATATTAAACGAGCCATTTATGGTAACACATGTACCGGTAATTTTGGAATATATAATATGAAACGGGTCATTTGTTGTGCACATTTTAGAATATATAACATGTGTTAAGCCTCTGTTATAATCTTTTTGTAAGTTTAACTTTAGGGCCTTAACACTGATGTACATGTAGTTACATTTGTGTTAATAAGTTTAACTTTAGGGCCTTAACACTGATGTACTTGTTTTGTTCATAGGTGAATTGATGTCTATGTTCAAAATAAAGATGGTTATCAAGACGCAAAGCGTAGCTAGATTTTTTAACCTTTATGATAGTTTTTGGATCATCTTTATATATTTAAGTTTGTATAAACATTTTTGTTACCTTTAAGTATGATTGTAATACGTGCAATTACTAACAACCCATGATGACAAATGACTTTTGTTTTGATTAACATTTGTAAATGTTGGTCACTTCATTCCTTTGGTACACATGTGTTACATACATTAACATGGCAACGTTACATATGTAACAATGGTCGTTACATATGTAACAATGGTTGTTATATATGTAATATATTTAATGAAAAATAATAAACTACTATTAAACGTATGAGCTATTGAATATCACCCTGTATGCAAGATATATTACCCCGAAGTGTAACACATGTTACAACATATAAGACAAAGTAGATCATGCCCTACATTCAACAATGTAACACTTCTTACCCCGAAGTGTAACACATGTTACAACAGTATATGCACATCATAGTGTTAGGATCAGTATATGCACATCATAGTGTTTTGCAAACCACTTTCATATACCTTAATACAAGTCGGGTTACAACAAAGATTACGATGGATGCTTAACACATGTTATCATATGTATACAAGTCGGGTTACAACAAGATTACGATATTAACTAAGCTCACCATTAAACCCATTGCCTCCGTCGACTGTTTTCACCCTTATCACATGTTAAGCAACTACATGTTCCAAACAGACAAATTGTAACACATGTTAGATCAGTATATACACATCATGGTGTTTTGTAAGTGAGCTTATACAAGAATACATGTCAGGTTACAAAAAGATTATAACAGAGGCTTAACACATGTTATATATTCCAATATGTGCACAACAAATGACCCGTTTCATATTATATATTCCAAAATTACCGGTACATGTTGTCACACCCCAACCGATGGCGGAAACATCGGGATGAGACGAAATAGATTGCAAGAGACATCATAACGCTATTTGTGTCAAGTATTTAATCATTTTATTTTACATTGTTTGAACTAGAAATACCACAAGTTTGAAATAAATAAAATGCGACAAGTATTCAAGTAAATAAATTTCATTTAATAATAATGGTTTATTACAAGATTGGAAACAAATTACAACAGGTTTGCAAGTATTAAAATTTAAATGCGTTTCTAGGCAATCCTACTAGATTCCTTGTATCATCACAACCTGCAATACATGTTAAAGCATAGATCAATACAAAAGTATTGGCGAGCATAGAAGTTTGAGTATATGTATAAAAATGTTTTAAAACAAATTTTCCATGACAATAACTAATTATAAGCATATGAACTTAAACACGTAGGATTTCAAGTATAACACGTATGATTACAAGTATACCACGTATGAACATATATAGAGATTATTTGTTTAAAAGTTCTAGCATGTATGTGTATTTGATTCAAAGAACATGTGTTGCATCCCAAAGATAATAAAGCGTAAAAAGGGATCGAGTATCTCACAGTGATTGCGCAAGGAGATTTGTTGAAATAACGCACGAGTAAAGATGGAGAATTCCAAGAGAACGAACAAGAGTGATTACCCTAGATAATAAACGATCTAGTTATTATTTGTAAAGTTAGTAAGTTATAGGTTATTATTAAACTTAAAAGATTATAGTTAATTAAAAGAAATAAATAAATAAAGAAAGGAAGAAAATAATCTGTTACTTGAAATTACATTAATAATTAAAACAAATACATATAATCATGTTTCATAAACAAAACCGGCATAAAAACGCCACTAACCCGGATCGAACTCGGGTTCATCCGATTGGAAAATGCTTCCTCAAATACCAGACTATAGTTCTTTTTGTGATAAACATCCTTTTTATTAATATTATATAGATAATCAGCTTCAACATAACCAGCTTTTATAAAAAGAACCATTCGACTGTTATGTGAGTTTTCAACTTTCCAATTCATTTGAATGATTATAACAACAGATTTTTATTGTATCTTAGTAGAGAATTAAACGAGTAAAACAAGGGAATGAGAACGGTATACCGAATCGAAGTGGATTCGTCGTGACTTCTGTCGTCTTCTCCATTAAAAAGGAAACTATACGAAACGAACGATGTCACAACGAGTTTCGGCGTAGATTCCGGTTCCGGTGAACTTGCGGTTGAGTTCCGATGGTTTGCGGGCTTCTCAGGCGGCGGTATGAGTTTCTCCGGCTCCGGCGAGGGTGTAATGTTAATCGAAAGAGTGTTGTCAGCGTGTGAAAGGGTGTCGAGAGGATCGATTGCGGGTGAAAACGGTGACAATGGTTCGGTTTATATAGTGTTCACACGTCTCGCAAATATGGAAACGGGTTGTGATTGGTTTGTAACGGAATGCAGAAATTCATTGCCAATCACGATAAATTAGCGTAACTGAAAAGGAAATTATGGTTGTTGCTGTTGACAGTTGTTGGCGGCAAAAGAATTAAAAAGAAAAGAAATTATCGCCTATTTAGAATTTTAGAAGATAGGTTGTTCAATTGAAAGGCCGTGACATCGATTCCTATTAGGAAAAATGGAATCAATTTCGATGATTTTGAAAGGTGGATTATATTTTCCATTGCTGCAGACGAGTTTGGGATGGAAAGTCTTTAAAAGACTTTAATTCAATCTTTTTCAATTATACCCTTAGGATATTACATAATTTACCAAACGAACCTTTCATTTTAGTTTTAATTTTAAACAACCTTAAACTATTGTTGTGACTAAAAAAAAACTATTATATTTTCAGGATTTACAATAACGGCCCCCGAAGTTTAACTAGCTGAACTAACTTAAATTAACTTAAAAAAACCACATTTAACCTAACAAACTGACTGAGTTTAAGAAAATTGCAATACTGATTAATTAAATTAATTAAGTAAATAAATAAATAACACTAAATTGATAATTGAATTAGGATAAATCCTTCAACGGTTGTCTATTTAGCGAAAATATTTCGGAGTTTCAAGAGTTAGGATCCGTATTTCTAAACGGGTCAGATTTTGGCAATCCATTTTGACGAATGTTACACATGTGTTACCATAAATGGCTCGTTTAATATTACACGTTACATACTAATTTGTACAAGTGTTACGCTCGGTTTCCACATTATCGGATATTTTAAACATCAACAAAAATAAAATAGATATTACTTGTTTTTTCTTTTTTTAAAATTAACAAAGGTTAACTCACGTTATATATCATTCTAACAGGGGCTTAACACATGTTATAAATGAACGAAGAGTTCCTTCCCAAAAAATGTGACTTATTGAATATCTTTTTTTTAACACATGTCCCCGCATTAACGTCGCCTACATCCATCCGGCTTGTCAATTGAATATCTTTATGGGTCTGTTTCTGTAAATCAACACACGTTATATATCATTATAACAGGGGCTTAACACATGTTATGGGTCTGTTTCTGTAAATCAAGCAAACCAACAAAAAACAATTACTGTTCAGAGATCAAAAGCCCTAAACAAGCAACCAAACCAAACACAAACTTTTTAACACAAAAATAAAAACCTACAAATTACATAAACATTTACCACTTTTTAGAACCATTTTAACAAAAAATCATGTTCCTCTCTAAAACAGCCATTACACAAAAAACTATTAACAACTATTTTAACAAAAACATCAAGTGTGAAAATGATTTTTCAAAATAAAATACTCAAGAGATTGTTGTTTCTATCTCTAAAGCAGCAACTTTCTCTCTCTAAAACACTTACCGGATCTAGAACCGTGCGATGACCACGATGAAGATCTTCAAACTTGCTTCTATCTGTGTATTCTTGGTGTTCTTGATGAACATGATGAAGATTGTTGTTTCTCACTCTAGAAATCAGCTTTCAACAAGCATGAGCACACCCGAGATGAAGATGACGACGTGAGATGAAGATGAACACACCCGGAATCAGCTTTCAACAAACAGAGATGAAGTTCATGGAGTTTTGAAAATGGGGTAAGCTAAAAGGTAAAGAAATGGAGTTTTGAAAGTACATCTAGATGTGAGGTGGGTAAAGATCGAAGTAAATACCTTGTTTAGGAAGTTGAATGCTCCATAGTACATTAATGGTGGATCTAGTATTAAAGGACTTGTTTAGGAAGATGAAGATATTTTGAAAAAAAAAAGTTTTTAATTTGAAATACACTAAACGAAATGGAGGATGAAGGATGAGAATGATGTGATGGGTACATTAATGATGGTGTCAAATCATGTTGGTCAATAGATATTTGGGGTGGGGTAGGCATATGTAAATTTACCATAGTGCCCTCAAAAGCAAAAAAAGGAGATGAAGTTGGGTGGGACATGTGGCCAAATGTAGGCCATGTGATGGGTTTCCAATGTTTTCTCAAAATAAAGGGTTTTCTATGTAGCATTATCCTATATATATATATGGTAAGGTTATTGTAAAAAAAATGTGAGAAGTGTGAGAAATATTGTTGAGATGACATGTGTCCTCAAAATGAAATTAATTTAAAAGGGTAAACAAGTAATTTTATTATTGATTTAATTAATTGATAACCTTCCATAACCGCCACCCTTATTTATAGGAACAAGATTTTTTTAAAGATCTCTATAAAAACACTACGAATAACACTGCAACCATCATTCAACACATATATAATACCATTCAATAATTATATAACACCATTCAATAAGTATATAACACCATTTTAAAGATCTCTATAAAAACACTACAAATAACACTGCAACCACCATTCAGCACATATATAAGACCACTCACTAAGTATATAACACCATTCAATAAGTATACTAGCCTAAGACCCCGCGAGTTTCGCGGGTGGCTTAACACACACATATATAACTTAAAATTGTTGGAAATAATCCTTTGAAAGAAATAAACGTTCAAGTAAGGAAATTCATATCTCTACCCGCGGGTACGTAATGTATCAAACGAAGTTAGATTCAATCTAACTTTAAAAAATTAAACTAAAAATAAGGTAAGGCATCTAAAGTTTGTTGAGTTTCGAATCAAACCATGTACCAAGTAAGATGACAGATGTTGAAATAAGCGATTACGGGTTCTATAGCCCAAGGTTCAAACTATGTCATTAAATAAAACAAAAAGACATGTTTTCAAAAGGCAAAAATCCATTAACGATTTTCGATTATTATAAATCTATTAAAGATTTATCTATTGACAAAATAAGTAACTGATCTACACAAACGGATATCAAAAGAATTAATTAAGTGTGGATTATTTGTTTTGTTCTCCAATTCCCCAGCTACCCTTCACCTTATTTCACATTTTGATCCGACCTTGCAATACCTGTCACAACAAAAAGTACGACATTTTTTATCCGACCTTGCAATAACTGCCCTATTTACAGCCATGTACAACTGTATTTTCCAGCCATAAAATACAACATAACAGTCCCATTTTTACAGCCCAAATTGTTCCATTTAATACGGGCGGGGGGCAGGGTGACTTGGTTGGCTTTGGTTGGCTACTTTAATTAAAAAAAATTCACATGGCTGGCCACGCCAACCTAAGCCACGCCCCTCCCCTTATTTTTCACCATAAGCTTGTGGATCCCACCCTCGCCACGTGTCAAGCAATGCCCCCAACCCAAGCCCCTCCACTCCCCACAGTCTAATAGAGCAGCCTGTATCACTAACCCATGTAACTATCATTTTCCTTCAATGAATATATTTATGCATCCATTGGCATGATGAAAAAAAAAACCGTTTCTTCAATTTGTGAATTACTAATGACTGCAGGTGAATCTACTCCTAAAAGACAAAAGGGAAGCCAAAATCCACTCAACCAGAGTGACACAACACACAAACTTTTAAGTTGGGAGTGATGAGAGTCAAAGTGATAGTTGGGAGTGGCAGCGGCCAATACCCAATAGTTAGGAGTGATAAAATCCAATAACCCATATTTAATCTATAAAAAACAAATCACCCACCATTTCAATGAAATCTGATGATCAAAAGAACCTACCCAAAAAATAAACAACGAACATAACCTGGTATTTTAATTTAGAAAAGTTGATAGACTTCTGAACCTACCCAAAAAAATAATGCTTATCTGTATTTAGAAATCTTGAAGATAAAAGGCTAAAAACTTTGTGTAAAAGAACCATGTTTGAAAAAAAAAATCATGTATAATGAACTTGAAGATAACATCTTTAATTTTACCAAGTTTGTGCGAATACATGAGCCATTCGACCCGTTCTCTATATGGCTAGCTAAATCTTTTATCGCTCATGTGGGATAAATATTAGCCCAAATCGACCACTTATTAAAATATCGGGTCGCACAAAGGAAATGTGTATGCATTCCAAAATCAGCCATAGATTAGACCACTTAATCTGTAGGCCCACGCATTAAAATGGAGAGGGGACAACCACTCTTGCAGCAACGACTATATCTTAAACCCGTGGCTAGCTAGAAAGGACTCCAACCGCTCAACAATCGTCACCCATGTTGTAATCTGTTCAAAAAATAGCATAAATCAGTATTTATTGCCATACCTTTATAAATCATTATTCACATTATATACTAATATAAAAAAAAACAAAGATAGATTTTAATGGAAATAACAACAACTACATTCACATTACAAACATCAAGAGAACACCTATCATCAGACATTAAGATCTCACTTATATAAATGTACAAAAAGTAATTAGCGTTGATAACTGATATATTTTAGTAAAAAAAAATCTCTTATATCTCTTGTATCCTGTAGCATAAACATGGACATAACATCCACCTAATGATGACGAATTGACACGAATTCAAGGAGGATAAGAACAACGACAACAATCTCTGATGAAACGGCACAATTAAAGATTAAAGAGAAAAGTAAACAAATTCCCATCATACACTACAGATCAAAATCCACGACAACGACCTCCTATCAAAGGCGACCATTAAAGACCAGAGACAAAAATGAACAGAGATAGAAAAAAAAACGGTGTAAACAAAAAAAAACAAAAACTGTTGAGAAAAGAAAGAAATAAAAGAGTATGACGACTTACAAATTGGAGTATGCAAGAAAAGTAGCTGGAGTATGCAACAAATGAAGCTCCGGCCAAGGAAAACATGCAAAGCTAACGTGGTTACCGGAATAGCGCCAGAAAACCGTAGCTGTGACCCGTTTCCATTGCAATTGTCACCAGCTACATCCTTACCACCACCAGCGTTGTAAACCACAATCATCATGAATGTTCACCGCCACTGCGGATGTGGTTGTTGTTGAAGCCCTATAGCCGCCACCGCCCTTCTTCACGAACTACAACTACCGTCTTTGAGGTCGATGCCGGTAAGGGAGGCGGGCATTCCAAAATCGGCCATAGATCAGACCACTTAACCTGTAGGCCCACGCAATGCGACGTGTACAAACCTCTAATTTGATGCTCCCAGATGCAATCTGACCCGTTAGGTGATTTGAACTATTAACAACCTGTTACGCTGCAACATGACCTATTACTAACCTGTTACAAAATGAAAAACCTTGTTCTAAGATGTTATTTGTAACCAAGAAATTGAAATACACAATACGACCTATTTGTATTATCATCCAGTTCTTTAGCAAGTGCACAGGTGTGAACATTTTAAACTTACATTTATAAGTTCTTATTCCTCCAAATGTTGAGAGGTCGGTACATGTTCCGGATTCTGGTCTGAAGTTATGTCCCAAACCTCGTTCGAAGCTCACTTTGATCAGTAAATGCTTGTCTTCTTTAGTCACAGTCATCCCCTTCTTTTGCAAAGAAATAAAGGGTAATACTGCCAATAGGATAACATTAAACAAACCAAAAAAAACAACTATTGTTAGACCCAATTCATGATATGCAAGTTTTTAACTCGTTACTCGACCATCCCAGTTTTGCATAAATCAGTTAAAAGCAAGTGACTACCCCCATCATATGTAAAATTAGCATCCTATAAACATACGTTGATACTCTCGCTAAGAAGAACGAACCCTACCTCAGCTCGTTTACAGCCCTATAACTGGTTAACTAACCCACTAAAGCACTGGTCTTTGACTTGTTTGAAAATTGAAAATTTGGTATTAATGTTGTAACAAACATTCAGATCAATGTAGGTTCAGACCTATGAGAAATGAAAAGGCAAAGATAATTTACACATCAAAACTCACCATCGTCTCAAAAGCAGATAGGAAATTGAACCAGTTGATCCACCAGACACGTTCTTCTTTTTTGTAATTTATCAAATTTCAGCACGTTGCAACACTTTTAAAGTTAAAATGAATGTACTAACGGCGTTGACTGCTGTGCTTCCCACGGGAATGGCTTTTGTTGACCTTCACGATCTTCTCCTCGATACGCTTGTTTCTTACAACGAAATGTTCCACTCCCATTGTATTACTGAAATATAAATTTCAAAATCAATGATTAGTTATTATAAAATTATAATATAAGTTAACGGTTCATATATGACGAATAAAATATTTTCATAACTAATGGTGAATTTATTGTTCACAAGTGTGTAAAGAAAAGATATTAATAATTTCAAAATAGGATTAAGATGAAATATAGTGATCACACGTGTCCGACAATGTAAAAAAAAGCATTTTGTATTCATTTATTAGGTAGTTGATTTACTAATAAAACTGTGAATAAAAAAAAGCATTTCGGGTTGACCCGATACCCAACCTGCCTGACCCACCCTTTTGCCACCTTCAGCCCTCACCGACAACGTAAAGATCAGTGGAGGAAACCAACCTGAAATAAGGAAACATCCAGTTCTTTCTTTCCCTTTGCAAATTCTGCTTTCAAGACGCAGTGACTTAATGAATTCTGCCACATTAATCGCCTACCGCTATATTTGCTCAAGTAGAACTCTTTAAATATATCCTGCAAAATTACACAAGTTCCAGCTTATCGTAATTTAAAAGAAACTGCAAAACATAATAGAGTTATGTTTTATTTATGTCAATAAACATTCAATTCATGGGGAAGGAGGACATCCATTGGTGGATATGTTGGCCAGTAACTGTGTCAAATTACCACGTTAATTTAGTTGTCAACAAAAATCAGTTTTTTTTTGTTATTTTCACAAAAGAGCTCAGGATTATAAAACATACCCAGTTGTTAAAACATGAACACTCATCTCGATTCCGGAGGGTAGTTTCGTTCTAGCTTGCGATGATTGCTTGAAAGATTCATTAATCTCCTTCGATAACTCAATATCCTAAAGAAATAACGTTGAAAATAAATCAGCAATATTTATAAAACTCTCAAAATGCCCCTTAATATGAATAAAATAAAGTAAACTTGTGGATAAGTAGTATCATACATACCTTAAACATTCCTTCAAGCTTGTTGGTAATCTTCTTCCCAAAAAGAAGCCTTTTTGCAAGATCCTTTGTGTAGAATGCTTCAAACACATCTTTACCCTATATCACAAAATTATACATAAAAAATAGATTAAATTTTTAAGTGAATATAAAAGGAGCAAGTATCTTTAAAAAATACTGCAATTTTACAGGTACCTGTATGAATCTGAACAAAACCAAAACTTTATCAAGAGTGCCCTCCAATTCTTCCTCAGATGTACCCTTATTTCCAGCACGTAGTTTCTCGTCCAAAAACTCTGCAATCAGTTCAGCAGGGCGGTTCTGAAGATAACATATAATAATACTCTGTTAGTTACACTAACACATTTAATTGTAAATTTTAGTTCCTAAATCATAACAAAAACGGTACCTGACGTAGATTGATTAGATACTCGAATGCTTCTTCAATAGTGTTGCAAAACACATCATTCTTCGAGAAACTTTCTTCCCATATTTTATCAAGAGAAACCTTAAACTCTAATTAATCTAACAATGAGAATAGAGATCACAAATTGACTGTAACCCCCCCCCCCCCAACACCTGCAGTTTCATATCATACTTCCTGGATTCAAACAAAACCATTAAGCTAGTTTCCCTCTGTAGATTTCACATTTCAGATTTCTTCCTTCGATAGGAACCACATTATACGCTAGAAAAAAATGGATATAATTAACCAACCCTAAAAAGCAGTGACCAGAAACAACTCTACAACCTAACATACCTTGATTTTAATTCAATTTCAATTTAACAAATTGCAGAAACCCTAAAATCACACCTAAACCCTAGCCTTCACAAATCTTCCACACAAACATCATGCATATTTATATATAGATATACATATCGACAGCAAGCAATACCGGTTAAAGAACAATTAAGTGGTTATCATCATCTTTGTTGTTCGAAGATTGTGGCGGAGGACCGGAAAGTGACGCAAGCAAATTGAAATGTCCATGAGTTATCGGCAGATAATTCCCAACCCTAGCCGCCGACGCCTCTCCCATCGACTGCTGAATAAACCTCCCTTGTGCAACAGCCATTATCTGCCCTTTTTCCTTTGGTTTTCTGGTTGATTTTGAGAAAGAGAGAGAGATATCAGTGGTCGATTTCATGATCAATGCTTGCATTCTTTATACCCTAAAACTGAAATCTGGTTCAAGTGAGGAGAAAAGATCAAATTACCTGTGTCAAAGTTGTCGGTGAGAAGAATCGGTTGGCAGACGGAGGAGAAACACAGTTGGGTTGTTGGATTTTCCTATATTGTCTTCTGAAAAGGTCAAATCAGAGAAGATGAAGTCGATTTAGATTTAGGTTTAGGTTGAGGGAGTGAGCAACATGGTTTCTGAGGAGAAGAAAAAGCGACGGGATGAGATTTAGGGTTTTCTGAAAAGTCGCCATAGAGGAGATGTGATATTCGCTAATTTACACATATTTTAGTCCCCCGTTTTACCCCTATTTTATGCATTTTTGGCCGTAAAACCGTCATTCGGATACTTAATTATCTACACTTTTGTTTACAGGCCTAAAACAGCATACCAGACAAGATGATAGCAAAAACGAGGACTTTCCGGACAAAACGACAAAGCTGCGAACATTCTGTTAAGGAAACTGACCTGGGCCTGTGGAACGGTCGTGCGACCTGATGCACGACCGTGCATCTCCGACAAATGTTGAACAACCCGGCAATGAACGAGCAGAGTGACCAAGCGTGCAACAAGAACCCGGCGAAGAACGACCGTTCCATCTGGAGAACGGTCGTGCGATTTCGAATCTGGTCAACGATCTGATGACGTCATGCAGTATGGTGACCCATACCCAATAATTGCTTAAAGTGCACGGTCGTGCCACAGGAAGAACGACCGTGCCACAGCAGAAAAATATAAAAACAGAACAGAAACATTCTGTTCGACATTCTGGAATTTTGGGAGCTTCACAGGCGAATTTACAGGCTCCGGAGGCTTTGCTTTTGACCCGGATTCAAGCCACATTGTGCCGTTTAGCTCCATTACTACCCGGATCCTTAGTCTAGTACTTGTTTATGGTTTGGTTTTCAAATCTTTCCATGATTTTGTTAATCTTTCAAGTACTTAGATTAATGTTTATGTATTATTGTAGCCCTTGGGCAAAAACACAACAATCCCTTGCTTGATTATAACCATTAGTGTGTTAATCTTTGTTTGTAATGACATTTTGAAGTATTTTCTATGTTAATCTTTGATGATTAGTTTGCAACCTTGTTATTGATATTTGTCACGGCCTCCGACCCGGTTTGACCCGTTTCAGGAGCCGCGGGACAGAAATCCCGTGGTAGTTATTTAATTGAGTTTAACAGCGGAAGTTTATCATCAGGATCGTTTAAAGCTAAAATTTTCCCGATTTATTTTATTTCACAATTCGGGATAAAACCCCGATAATTTATAATATTATAATTTTACTACGAAATCTTTATATTACAAAACATATTTCTTTATTTTATAATGAGCCACTATCTTAAGCTTGAAATGCTCCTCAACACTTTTCCTGAATTACAACAGATCACCTGAAACATGTTTGAAAAAGGTTTTGTCAGCGGAAAATACTGAGTGAATCATTCTATTTAATAAAATGACACATTTGTTATAATTTACAGTATTAAGAGCGATTACAATGTTTCTATTATCAAACCAATTACCCACGGTATTTGTCACTCGACCGAATCTGTGACTATGGTCATATCCCCCAATTGGCTGCCCCAATGGTGACGATTATCAAGTAATGTATACAAAACCCCACATACCGGCTGTAACTTGGTGATTACAAAGACTTAATCCCCGTAATTATAACTTTGAAAATAACATGCTTTTATAAACAATTTTTGATAAAAAGAGAGAATGACTCACATTGCTGATTTAATACGGACAGAGTCTAGTCTATGAATTAGCCTGATTAACCTAATTTAGATAACAATGCACACAAAACTGGGTTAGTAATCAATACAGCATTTACGATAACTCACGAGATCAACCATCACAACGAGTGACAAAGTGCTATGCTTAACATCTGTCAAATTAATGACTAATGACAAAGCATCACCCTAATGTGGGTAGCACTTAAACACCCGTTGAGTACATTGATCGATCGGAAAATGAATCGTAGCAGCGATCGTGCTAATACCCTATTTTGTGGCAGAATTTCGAGATCAGTGTGTGTTTGTGTAGTAATTCGAACGTAACTCAGTGTGTATATTGAATTTTTACGTCGTTTTTCTTCCAGAATTCAAGTCCCAAGGCCCTCTATTTATAGGTGAATTTTGACCCTGAGGCGGCCCGCGTGAGATTTAAGCTAACCGTACGCGGGCCGCGTGAGACCTATTTTTAGGCATAGGGTTGCCACGGTTGGGACTAGCCTTGCTGACTTGACAGTTTTCGTAAATTCCTTTCTGCCAACGTTTTAAGTGGATAATCGTTAATAGGGTTTAACCCCCCCTGAGTTTTAGGGGCCCTAATCCTGATTCTGAAAATTATGAAAATTTTAGGGTTTGTTCAGAATTACTTGGGTGTCTCAATTAGGGTTTCCTATTGGACAATTTATTTAATAATTATGACTTTTGATGAGAGTTGTTACATTCTCCCCACCTTAATAAAATCTCGTCCTCAAGATTTATTGGAATAATTGAGGATACTTCCTCTTCATTTCTGATTCCAGCTCCCATGTGTATTCAGGTCCTCTCCTTGAATCCCACTTTACTTTAACTAACACTAGTCGTTTGTGCTTGAGAAACTTCACTTTTCTGTCTTCTATCTGAAGAGGTTTCTCCACAAATTTTAACTTTTCGTTTACCTCTATGTCTTGAAGAGGTACTACCAGAGATTCATCTGCTAAACATTTCTTAAGATTGGATACATGAAATACATCATGTACTCCAGCTAATTCTTCTGGTAGTTGTAAACGATAAGCTACTGGTCCTATACGTTGGATCACTGGAAATGGTCCTACGTATCTTGGACTTAGCTTTCCTTTCTTACCAAATCTAACAACTCCTTTCCAAGGAGAAACTTTCAACAGTACTCTGTCTCCAACTTGAAATTCTAACGGCTTGCTTCTATTGTCTGCATAACTTTTCTGGCGATCTCTAGCCATCTTCAGTCTTTCTTTGATTTGGGTGATCTTATCAGTCGTTTCTTGCACTATTTCAGGACCTGATAATTGACTTTCTCCTATTTCTGCCCAACAAACTGGAGTTCTACACTTTCTTCCATATAATGCTTCAAATGGGGCAGTTTCAATAGTTGAATGATAACTATTGTTATAGGAGAATTCAATTAATGGTAAATGATCATCCCAACTTCCACCAAAGTCTATTACACATGCTCGGAGCATGTCTTCTAGAGTTTGGATTGTCCTTTCACTTTGTTCGTCTGTTTGAGGATGATATGCAGTGCTCAAATTTAATCGAGTTCCCATAGCTTGCTGGAAACTTTTCCAGAAATGGGAAGTAAAACGACTATCCCTATCCGAAACAATAGAGAGTGGAACTCCATGTAAGGATACAATTTCATCTACATACAATTTAGCCAGTCTTTCCATGCTAAAGGTTTCTTTCATAGGTAGAAAGTGAGCAGATTTGGTTAATCGGTCCACAATTACCCAAATCGCATCATTACCTTTTCTGGTTTTGGGTAACTTAGTAACAAAATCCATTGTTATAAGTTCCCATTTCCATACTGGCATTTCTAATTATTGTAGTAATCCTGAAGGTTTCTGATGTTCTGCCTTAACTTGTGAACAAGTAAGACATTTAGAAACATATCTGGCTATGTCCTTTTTCATTCCTATCCACCAAAAGTTCTTTCTTAAATCTTGGTACATCTTATTGTTTCCTGGATGCATAGTGTACCTAGATTTATGAGCTTCTTCTAAAATCTTAGGTCTTAAGTCTCCCTGCTTAGGTACCCAAATTCTACTTTTGTGGAATCTCCAAATTCCATCTGCTCCTTGTTCTAATTCCTTCATTCGTCCTTTCATTCCTTCAGCATCATCCTTGATTGCTGTAGTTTGAACATTCTTCAATTGTTCCATTAAATCTATTTGTAGATTTAATCTGAGAGCACGAACCCGTCGTTGTTTCTCATTGTATTTACGACTTAAAGCATCTGCAACTACATTTGCTTTTCCTTCATGATATTGAATATCACAGTCGTAGTCGCTTAAGATTTCCATCCATCTCCTTTGCCTCATGTTTAATTCTTTTTGCCCAAATATATATCTTAAACTCTTATGATCTGTATAGATAGTAAACTTACTTCCGTACAGATAATGTCTCCAAATCTTAAGGGCAAAAATTACGGCTCCTAACTCTAAGTCGTGAGTCGTATAATTCTCTTCGTGCTTTTTCAATTGCCTTGAAGCATACGCAATTACCTTCTTGCGTTGCATAAGTACACATCCAAATCCTAATTTTGAAGCATCACAATATACTTCAAAATCTTCAGTTCCTTCTGGTAAGGCTAAGATTGGAGCATGGGTTAATTTCTGTTTCAAAATTCTAAAAGCTTCTTCTTGTTTGGGTCCCCATTCAAACTTAGTAGCTTTACAGGTTAGCTTAGTTAATGGTACAGCTATCTTGGAAAAATCCTTAATAAACCGTCTATAATACCCAGCTAAACCTATAAAACTTCTTATTTCCATTGCTGTTTGTGGAACCTTCCATTTGGTAATTGCTTCTATCTTAGCAGGATCTACATGAATACCTTCATGATTTACCATATGTCCTAAAAATTGCACTTCCTTTAGCCAAAATTCGCATTTCGAGAATTTGGCGTACAACTTTTCTTTTCTTAACAAAGTTAAGAGTGCATGCAAGTGCTGACAATGTTCGTCCTGACTTTTGGAATAAATAAGTATATCGTCTATGAAGACAATTACAAATTTATCTAAATACAGTTTACAGATCCGATTCATCATGTCCATGAATGCTGCAGGTGCATTCGTTAACCCGAAGGGCATGACTGTAAACTCGTAATGACCATACCTAGTTCTGAAAGCAGTCTTAGGTATGTCTTCTTCTTGTACCTTCAATTGATGATATCCAGAGCGTAAATCTATCTTAGAAAAATATCTAGCCCCCTGAAGTTGATCAAAAAGATCATCAATCCTAGGTAATGGGTATCTATTCTTAATTGTAACTTTATTTAATTCTCTATAATCAATACACATTCTCATCGAACCATCCTTTTTCTTAACAAACAATACTGGCGCTCCCCACGGGGATGAACTAGGTTGTATGAATCCTTTACTGAGTAATTCATCTAATTGCTTTTTCAATTCTAACATTTCTGTGGGTGCTAACCGATAAGGTGCCTTGGCTATCGGTGTAGTTACTGGAATTAGATGAATCCTAAATTCTACTTCCCTGTCTGGAGGTAATCCAGGTAAATCTTCTGGAAATACATCAGGATATTCTGAGACTACTGGTATTTCCTTAAGATCTTTATCCTTAGTGCTAATGATTACCGAAATCATATACACTATTCCTTGTTTTCGTTCATAATTAGCAACTTTCATTACTGATATGAACTTCATGGGCTTACGTGGTTTATCTCCTGTAATCCTGATCACTTCTCCAGTGGGTGATTGAATTTCTATGGAATTCTGATCACAAAGGATTCTAGCATGGTTGACTACTAACCAATCCATTCCTAATACAACATCAAATTCAGCCAAATTCATCGGCAATAGTTTTGCAGAGAATTTATGTCCTAAAAGTTCTATGTTCCCTTCTTGCAAAACTTTATCTATTTTAACTGAATTTCCGTCTGCTGTTTCAACTGTAAAAATCTGCCTAATGTTGGTTAAAGGTAAACTAAGAGCTTGGCAGAATGAAGTATTTATAAAACTTTGGTTTGCACCAGAGTCAAATAATACTTTGGCGTAAACGTTATGAACTAAGAACGTACCCGCTATCACATCTGGGATGAGTTCTGCTTCTTGAGTGGTCAGTTGAAATGCCCTAGCATTCTTCTTGGTAGTTCCTTCGGTCGCCTTGGGTTTGTTATCTACTGGTTTGATCAATTTAGGACATTCTGTTTTATAATGCCCCGCTTCTCCACAGTTAAAACAGATTACGGTTTTCTTTTTGCAGTTTTCTTCACGATGTCCTACAGTTTTGCAAAAATTGCAAGTGATATCGCATCTTCCATAATGTTTCTTTTTGCATTTCCTGCAGAATGACGGAGCTGGAAATTGCCCTGTTCCTTTTCTCTTGAAGCTGTTATTATTACCCACACGAAATCCTTGGGTAATTTTCTGAGCTAGTTCCTTTTTCCTATCTTCATCTCTTGTGCGCACCAGTTCATCGGTTAGAGTATTAGCTAATTCTACCGCATCATCAATAGTGCGAGGTCTCGCAGCTTTAACAATATTGCGGATTTCACTAATTAGCCCCCAAATATAGCGAGAAATGAGTACCGATTCTGGCGAAGCCAGTGTTGGTACCACTCTAGCATATTCAAAGAATGTCGAGGTATAACCACGACAATCTACACCCATCATCCGATGATTTAGAAACTTATTCGTCATCTGTTCCTTTTCATACTCGGGACAGAATTTTCTTTCCACAAAACCCTTAAATTCTTCCCAAGTCATAGCATAAGCTATTACTCTTCCTTTTGATTGTAACACAGTGTTCCACCATTCGAGTGCTCCTTCTTTGAAAAGATTTGATGCGTACATGACCTGATCATCTTTACCACATTTACTTATTGCAATGACTGCTTCGGTTTTCTCTAACCAACGCAGTGATGCAGTTGCTCCTTCATTGCCTGCAAATTCAGTGGGTTTACAAGCAAGGAATTCTTTGAAAGTGCAACCAGGCGTTGCAGTTTTCATTTTCTTGGGTAATGGAGCTTGATGTGGTTCCCTATTATGATTAACATGATTATTGCCTCCATTTACACTATTACTGAAGTTATCTTCAGTAATCTGTTTACTAGGGACAATTTGTTGCGGTTCGATTGGATTCTTTATAGCAGCAACGAATGCTGGAATAGCATTGGCTATCCCTTGAGCAACAATGTTTTCGATATCTTGCCGAGTCATATATTGATCTCTTGAATGTTGTTCAGACTGATTAACTTCATTTATAGGTTCATTACCACTGTTTGCCATCTGATAATGTATATATAAATTTTATTAGTATCTGCTAAATAATAATTATATACAAACAATCAGAAAATTTTACAATACAGGTATAGTCAAAACAATCGATTTCTCGATTTCATTTTATATCTAGTATAGTATGCATCATTACACACCAATATCTTACAGAGTTTTATTTGTTATTTACAGACTAATTTTACTATTACTATTATACAACCACCGTTTCACCATCCTACTATCTCTCGTCACTCATAGTCCTAAAAACGAAGCTCCCTTTCATCATATTTCCAGGCAATTTGTCCCCCTATTTCCCTGATTCTAGTTCCCGCATCAAACAACTCTTCACCAAAGTGGCGAAGTTCAGCCATGTTTTCATTACTCATGGGTGGATTAGGTAGGGGTTCTGGATCGAATTGTGGAAGAAAGGAATAAGGATCGTTGACAATATTTTGGAACTGCCAATCGTTCGTCCACCATTCGTCCATTCCTATGGGTTGGGAGTGGACTATTGGGTCTGGAATTGCTAGTTCCCAATTCATAGGGAGTTGGTTTTCAAGAGGATAATTAAAAATATTAGTATTGACAGGCTGAATTGTTTCACAGCTTGCCAATAGGAAATCTATCTCATCTTGAAAGGTCCTTCCTTGGTTTTGATTGGAACTTTCTCCGATTTCTATCTGAGTTGGTCTAGAGCCTTGCCCAACTTCCATTACTATTTCTTTAGTACCTTCCTCCATCTGTATTCCTATTTCCTTAACCTCTTCCTTGTCTTCAGTTTCCATTTCCTGCTGTTTAGAACTTTCTCCGGTTATAATTTCTTCTCCCTTTTTCAAAGGATTGTTTATTTTGGGAAGTTTTGTAGCTGACTTTTTCTTACGTATACGACTCCCCCAAACATATTTCCTTCTTTTCTTGGGTTTTGGCTTTTTCAAGGGTGGAGCATTGAATTCTACAGGTTGTTCTATATCAGGAAAGTATCCAGTAAATTCTTTGGAAACTTCGATATTCACCGGGTAAAGATTAAGGTTCTGAAAGGCTTCAGATATCACACTCATGCTGATGTAGCATATATGCAAAATGCATAAAATACTAAGTTAAAATTCATAAATAACCTTCTAATTTATTACATACTGTGTACTAATTTATTACAAAGATAACTGAAAAACACACTTAGGTTTTGAAATTTTATTTATTGCACAGGATTTCTAGATTGTAAGGGTAAGGTGCTAAAATTTTAAAATATTTAAAGATTTATATTTTCTGCTACTGTGGCTAGCATATATAAATTTGCCCATTTCTCATCTAGCTTATCTTCCCAAGGTGCTTTATCAATTAATTCCTGGGTTTCCCGTTTAATCTTCTTTTCTCGGATTTTCTCTTTACTTTTCTTAATAATCATCTCCCTCCTTCTAGGAGAAAGTGATTCCTCGTATTGTGCCTTTCGCACAAATATTCCTTCTTCAGGAATTTCAGCCTGATTCGAGGATTTGGTTCGGGATGAACTTCCCTTCTCATTGAATGATCTATCTAATTTAAGATAGATGCTTGACAGCTTTTGCTTACCCATACTGTAACTAACAAATAATCAGTTAATAACACACATAATCACTTAATAGTAATCAGGAAAAAAATTAAGTATTTCTAAATACTTAATTAGCTTAACTCAGTGGCTCTGATACCACCTTTTTCTGTCACGGCCTCCGACCCGGTTTGACCCGTTTCAGGAGCCGCGGGACAGAAATCCCGTGGTAGTTATTTAATTGAGTTTAACAGCGGAAGTTTATCATCAGGATCGTTTAAAGCTAAAATTTTCCCGATTTATTTTATTTCACAATTCGGGATAAAACCCCGATAATTTATAATATTATAATTTTACTACGAAATCTTTATATTACAAAACATATTTCTTTATTTTATAATGAGCCACTATCTTAAGCTTGAAATGCTCCTCAGCACTTTTCCTGAATTACAACAGATCACCTGAAACATGTTTGAAAAAGGTTTTGTCAGCAGAAAATACTGAGTGAATCATTCTATTTAATAAAATGACACATTTGTTATAATTTACAGTATTAAGAGCGATTACAATGTTTCTATTATCAAACCAATTACCCACGGTATTTGTCACTCGACCGAATCTGTGACTATGGTCATATCCCCCAATTGGCTGCCCCAATGGTGACGATTATCAAGTAATGTATACAAAACCCCACATACCGGCTGTAACTTGGTGATTACAAAGACTTAATCCCCGTAATTATAACTTTGAAAATAACATGCTTTTATAAACAATTTTTGATAAAAAGAGAGAATGACTCACATTGCTGATTTAATACGGACAGAGTCTAGTCTATGAATTAGCCTGATTAACCTAATTTAGATAACAATGCACACAAAACTGGGTTAGTAATCAATACAGCATTTACGATAACTCACGAGATCAACCATCACAACGAGTGACAAAGTGCTATGCTTAACATCTGTCAAATTAATGACTAATGACAAAGCATCACCCTAATGTGGGTAGCACTTAAACACCCGTTGAGTACATTGATCGATCGGAAAATGAATCGTAGCAGCGATCGTGCTAATACCCTGTTTTGCGGCAGAATTTCGAGATCAGTGTGTGTTTGTGTAGTAATTCGAACGTAACTCAGTGTGTATATTGAATTTTTACGTCGTTTTTCTTCCAGAATTCAAGTCCCAAGGCCCTCTATTTATAGGTGAATTTTGACCCTGAGGCGGCCCGCGTGAGATTTAAGCTAACCGTACGCGGGCCGCGTGAGACCTATTTTTAGGCATAGGGTTGCCACGGTTGGGACTAGCCTTGCTGACTTGACAGTTTTCGTAAATTCCTTTCTGCCAACGTTTTAAGTGGATAATCGTTAATAGGGTTTAACCCCCCCCCCCCCTGAGTTTTAGGGGCCCTAATCCTGATTCTGAAAATTATGAAAATTTTAGGGTTTGTTCAGAATTACTTGGGTGTCTCAATTAGGGTTTCCTATTGGACAATTTATTTAATAATTATGACTTTTGATGAGAGTTGTTACAATATTGAATTCTTGATTATAAGTAATTATGTTGGATGATTGATGCTTGGTTAGTTAAGATAGTTGAAAAATGAAGCTTAATTAATCTTGTATTAGTAAACTTTGAACTTGGTTAACTAGTTTAGCTTGGTTTAAATGTATGCATCATGATATTAGAAATGATTAGTGATTTAATAAAATGTAATTATTGTTAATCAAGAGAGCTTGCCGTCACGTAAGGACCTTAACGGGTTAGATGGTGTCGTTATAAATTCTTGCCATGATTTGTTAGCTTAGTTAGTAGTTTAGGCCAAAATTGCTATCTTGGTGAATTATTGTGCAAGATTTGTAAAATGAACTCGGTTGTGATTTAATCTAGTTTATGCTTGACAGTTGGTGGTTGCATTGTGTTTATCGGTGTCGCTTTCCTTGTTTAAGTGCGGTTAGAAAACTCCTAACGGAGGACTAACTTATTTTTAAGAGATTTTCATAGACATTTATCAATTGCACGTTAAAGAACAATTTTAGGTGGTTAAAGTGTGTTTATCGTTTTAACTTTTCGAATGATTGTCATGTTAGGATTCCCGAAAGGGATACTAATTGTCTTAAATTGGAATATTGACCGAATGCTTCTAGTGCCAAAACCGACTTAGTTGACATGCTTTGGTTGTGTATTAAGCAAGGCTTTTTATCTAATTTCTACTATGTTTTTATTATGTATTTGTTTACGCTTACTTTAGTTTATTTAAAATCAAACAAAACTTATGTTTTTACTGGTAGTTTAGTGACAAAGGTCTAGTATTATTTCTCCGCCCATTTCCTTGGATCGATACTTGGTTCTTACCGATACTTTATTACATATATGACGGGGTACACTTGCCTCTTTCGTGTGTGTTTTGATGTAAAAGTAATAATCACTTTTATAAATTTAAAACCAATTCGTGTGTAATTTCATAGTAAAAATTATGTGTATATACGCACACCTCAAGTTTTTGGCGCCGTTGCCGGGGAAATGGCGAGTTTTAGGAACGACCCGAGTAATTAAGTTATCGGTGTACATACTTGTTAATATTTGTGTATAATTTCTTGATTGTTTATTTATTTGTTAATATTTCTTGTTTTTATTTCATTTATTCGTTTTCCAAGTCATTTTTGGTACACTTGTAAATTTTTGTTCCATTTATTCATTTAATCCGGATTTATTATTTATTTATTATTTGATTTTTCGGCTTCGGGTAATTATTTTTGTATTAGCCGATTCGATTATTTTTATTGTGTTGATTTTTATAAAATTTCGGGCCCATTTTCGGATTTTTATAAAATTTTCAGCCCATTTATAATAATATTCTGCTTCTATTCAGCTGAAAAAAAAAAACTATATTATTTTATTAATAAAATATTCACTGTGTCAAATTTTCGTTTGCAGGTTAATGTTCTCGACCCCTGCTCCAGAAGTTGTTGAACCGTCAGACGAGCCCGAACGTGATCTTAGGAGACGTCTACGCGCGAGAGGTCGGGCGGTTGGGCTACTGCTTGCCAGTGGTGAGCCGGAGCCGGTGGTACCTGCTGAAGCCGAGGGCTCAGGAGGAGACGTAATCATGGCAGACGATGAGCGACCGTTGAATGAGACAAATCAGCCTGGAAGGACAGGCCTGGAGCCGAGTATCCTTCAACCTACTATTGATGTACCTACTTTTGAAATTAGATCTAGTATTATTAATATGGTACAAAATTCAGTACAGTTTGACGGACGTGAGCACGAGGATCCCGGGAGGCATATTGCTGCTTTTCTCCATGTTTGTTCCACGTTTAAGATTACAGGTGTTTCGAAGGATGCAATTCGGTTGAGGTTGTTTCCGTTTTCGTTACGTGACAAAGCTAGAGCTTGGCTTATGACGCTTCCAGCCGGGTCCATCCGGACCTGGAATCAGTTGGCGGAGCAGTTTATGCAGAAGTATTTTCCACCTGAGAAAACGAACAAGCTACGGAACCGAATTGTATCTTTTCACCAGGACGAGGGTGAGTCGTTGCATGCGGCTTAGGAGAGATTCAAGGATTTGTTGATTGATGTGCCACATCATGGCTACTCCAAGAGACAGCTGGTTTTGACGTTCTATCAGGGGCTCAGTTACAATACACAGGAGCGATTAGACGTAAACGCGGGAGGCGATCTAGGAACTAAGACGCCGAATGAAGCGTATGATATTATAGAGAAAGCCGCGTTGAAATCCAGCTCGCGTCGGGAAGGAGATAGAGGTCGGGCATCATCATCATATCTCGCGCAGGAGTCCATGCTGTAGACGACTATACGGCCATTACTGCACAAATCTCAGCTCTCGCATCGAGATTCGACAGGTCCCAGATGATTGCGCATGCGGGCTCGGGTTGTGACCAGTGTGGAGTGTCACACGAGCCTGGGGCATGTTTTCAGGGAGTCGTATACGAGGGCCACGAAGAGGTAGATTTCGTGAGTAATCAGGTGAGGCCGCAGAACAACCCTTACAGCAACACCTATAATCCCGGTTGGAGAAATCACCCAAATTTTGGGTGGCGAGCGAATACAGGCAATCAAAATCCTTTGGGATTCACTCCGCGCGCTCCAGCGCAACAGGGTCAGGGTCAGCAGTTCCAGCAATACAACCAATCTTACCAGCAGCGTCCATATTCATATCAGAATCAGGGCTCTGGGAGTAGTTCCCAGCAGCAGGCCCCTCAATCTAGTTCTAAGCTGGAGGATATGATGGCCCAGCTTCTTACTAGCTCCTCGAGCGCGAATCAGTTAGCTGAAAAACGCTACCAGCAGAGCGAGGATCGTTTTCTCTCTCATGAGGGAGAAATGAGGAGTCATAAGGCCTCGATTCAGAATATAGAGAATCAGGTTGGTCAGCTGGCACAGATGATGTCAAAGAGACCCCAGGGTGGTCTTCCGGGTAATACCGAACCTAACCCGGGCGGGCACAGGGATGTGAACGCTGTGATGACCAGGAGTGGAAAACCTACCGGACCCGTCATATCGGACTCAACGCCGATCACTGAAGCGGTCCCGACTGACACACCGGACGAGGTGCAAGCCAGGCTACGCCCAGCAAGTACAGCACAAGTCCAGGAGCCGGTCAAAGGTTACACGCCTCCACTGCCTTATCCAGGAAGGCTGAAGAAGCAGAAGAATGATGAACAATACGGTAAGTTTCTCGAAATGTTTAAACAATTGCATATAAACATACCGTTTGTTGAAGCTTTGGCCCAGATGCCAAAGTATGCAAAGTTTCTGAAAGACATCCTCTCAAATAAACAAAAGCTCGAGGACATGTCTTGCGTGGTTATGAATGAAAGTTGCTCTGCTATTCTTCAGAATCGCCTGCCTGCAAAAATGGGAGATCCAGGCAGTTTCACGCTTCCTTGCCTCATTGGCAATATGTCTGTCAGTAATGCGTTAGCAGATCTAGGAGCGAGTATAAACCTTATGCCCTATAAGGTTTTTACAAAGTTGGATCTAGGTGAGCCGTCACCTACGAGGATGAGTATTCGACTTGCGGATCGTTCTATCAAGTATCCACGCGGGTTTGTAGAGAATATGCTTGTTAAGATTGACAAGTTTGTATTTCCCGTGGATTTTGTTATCCTGGACATGGATGAGGACTCGAGAGTACCTCTGATACTTGGACGCCCGTTTCTGAATACCGCCCGGACGATTGTGGACGTGGCGGCGGGCCAAATCACACTCCGAGTAGATGATGAGCATGTGACGTTTGACATTAAACGTTCTATGCAGCATCCTCAGAGTCAAGACGACGCGCTCTATTATGTCGACATCGTCGACACTTATGTGAGCACGCATTTCCAGGGTACGATCGAGGAGATAGATTCGGACACACATCTGTTGTGTGGGGACCTAGATGGCATTACGCAGGAGGGCCACGATTTAGAGCAGCCAGTCTATCAGATTGGTGACGATGGTCCCCAGAGTCCGGATCGATTCACAGAAATTGATCGCGAAAGTGAAGTGAAGTCGAAGCCTTCAGTGGAAGATCCTCCTACCTTGGAGCTTAAAGAGCTCCCACCGCACCTGGAGTACGCATTTCTGGATGAGGAGCGTCATTTGCCTGTCATTATTTCATCTGGATTGGCGGAAGAAGAGAAGAGCAGACTGCTTAATGTGTTGAAACTTCATAAGAAAGCAATCGCCTGGAAAATCATGGACATAAAAGGAATAAATCCCTCCTTCTGTACACATAAAATTCTAATGGAGGATCAGTTCAAGCCGTGTGCGCAGCACCAGAGACGGCTGAACCCAAACATGCAAGAGGTCGTTAAAAAGGAAGTGATTAAGTTGTTAGATGCTGGTATGATCTATCCCATTTCCGACTCTGTTTGGGTCAGTCCTGTGCAGGTAGTGCCCAAAAAGGGGGGCATGACTGTGGTCACAAACGATAGGAATGAGCTCATTCCAACCAGGACGGTCACTGGATGGCGGGTTTGCATTGATTATCGCAAACTCAACGACGCCACTCGCAAGGACCACTTCCCGCTTCCATTCATTGATCAAATGTTGGAGCGTCTGTCAGGGAAGTCATATTATTGTTTTCTGGATGGGTTCTCTGGTTACTTTCAAATTCCTATCGCTCCTGAGGACCAGGAGAAGACCACATTTACCTGTCCCTTCGGTACATTCGCCTACCGGCGTATGCCATTGGGGCTGTGTAATGCACCGGCCACTTTCCAGCGATGTATGGTCGCCATTTTCCACGACATGATTGAGGATTCCATGGAGGTGTTCATGGACGACTTCTCGGTATTTGGGGATTCCTTTGATCAATGTCTGGAAAATTTAAAAAGAATGATGAAGAGGTGTGAGGAGACAAATCT
>JARYGA010037131.1:0-41543 GCA_030545235.1 Helianthus tuberosus
TTTCTTTCTAGTCTCAGCCCAACAAGTATTGCTTCATATTCGGCCGTGTTGTTGGTATTCTCAAAGGCTAATCTGATAGCGTAGGTCAATTCAATCCCTTACGGACTTATGAGGGTGATGCATGCCCCATTTCCTTCCTCACTAGAAGCTCCACCAGTGTACAACTTCCACACCGCCTCTTCCTCTTTCTTTCTTTCTTTCTTTCTTTCTTTCTTTCTTGTTCATCTATTTTCTTCCACTTGAGAAGCTCTCTTTCCTCTTCCTCAGGAAATTCTGCTAGAAAGTCTGCCAGGACTTTCCACTTCACAGATGTTCTTGTTCGGTATTCAATAGCATATTCCCCCAGTTCTACTGCCCATTTGGCGAGTCGACAAGAGAGTTTCGGCCTTCTTAGGACCTTCTGAAAGGGTTGGTCCGGGATCAGGACTACCTTGTGGGCTTGGAAGTACCTTCTAAGTCTCCTCAATGCAAACACCCGTGACAGTGTTAGCTTTTCCATGGGTAGGTACCGTTCCTCCGGTCCCTTGAGCGTCCCACTGATGAAGTATATTAGTATTTGCTTTCCTTGCCTTTCCACCATCATAGCAGCACTAATGGTTATCTTGGACGCGGATAAATAGAATAGGAGATCTTCCCCAGGCACGGGGGTGGCTAAAGTGGGCAAATTACACATAAGCTCCTTCAGTTCTTGAAAGGCTGCCTCAACCTCTTCACTCCAGCGGAACCTAGTTGTTTACAGGCAATCCTCCAGGACCTTCATGAATGGAAGATTTCTATTAGACACTTTTGATAAGAAGCGATTAAGTGCTATCAACCTGCCATTTAGCTGCTGGACATCCTTGAGGGATCTGGGGGACCTCATTTCCACGACTGCTTGTGTTTTCTCAGGGTTTGGTTTTATCCCCCACTTCGTCACTATCATTCCCAGGAACTTTCCTTCTTCCACCCCAAAGTAACACTTTCCTGGGCTCAACTTCATGTTGACCTCTTGCATGGTTCTAATAGTTTCTGCTACATATTCTAGCATGGTAGCCTCTATGAAACTCTTTATGAAGATATCACCCACATATACCTCCAGGTTCCGTCCCAATTGATCTTTGAATAATGCATTCATAAACCTTTGGTAAGTCGCCCCACGTTCTTGAGCCTGAATGACATTTTGGTCTAGTAGAAGGTCCCTTCATCAGTCACAAATGCCGTCTTTTCTTCGTCTTTTAAGGATATCTGTATTTGATGATATCCCTTGTATGCGTCCAAGAAACATTTCAAAAGGTGTTGGGCCAGTGAGTCCACCTGAAAATCAATCTCTTTTTGAGCCGGTGTTCTGTCAAGCTTCGGGGTATTCCGCACATGTCCCCGTGTTGGAAAATAAAGACGTCTATGTTAAAAAGCAACAAATCTTTGAGGGCGCTTTTGTACTTATCATTCAGGTGCTTTCCTACTCGTACTGCCTGTTCTGGGAATCTTTCATTAAGGACCCATTCTTCTATCCCTTCCTCCTGAGGCTTTTTTCCAGTTCTTCCTTCCGTCAACGAAGATACTACCTCGTAGGAGGACTTTACTCAAGCCAGGCCCCTGGGGGTTTGGAACACCAAAGCTCCATGAGGGGTTGAAGCCTGTGCCTGAAGATCTCCAATTCCCGGCCTTCCTAAAATCGCATTATACTTCGACGGAGCTCTGACCACAGTAAATGTCAGCTCTATTGTTCGTACACTGTCACCCTCTCCCACTGTTAATGGGAGCCTTATCTTTCTCAAAGGGTGTGAGATGCTATTATTGAAGCCTACCAGGGGTACAGAGTCCTCCTCCAGTCTGTCCCATACATCCCTGTCAAACCCGAGGAAAGAATGTTCATATATCACCTCAACCCCACTCCCCTGTCCACATCTATTCGAGCAACTCTATGTCCTACTATCTTGGCTGAAATGTTGACGGGAAGCCTCTGGACTTCGTGCTCCTCCAGGTGGGGCATAAGTATGGGAGCTTTCATGCAGTCTGGGGGACTTAGCACCCTGGCTTTAACACTCCGGGTCGTATCATATTCCTCCCTCCTCCTGATCATATCCACGTATCCCCTTTTGGTTCCTCCACCTTAGTATCCTTTCCCTTCATATCCCTTCACTCTTTTATTTCTTTTATCAGATGAGACAACTTCCCTGTTTTAACAACTGACTCAATCTCCCTTTTTAAGTACATGCAGTAGGCCTTCGGTCCCGGCTTGAGGGTAGGGGGTCTAGGGAAAGAGTTTTTAACCCTCTCTGTTGTCAATATCTCACTTGGCGTTTTGGTTAGAGGAGTGAAGTTTCCATAATCAGGGGCTGGTCCCCTCCCTCGAGGTTTGTAGGGAGGATAAGTGGATCTGGACCTATCATGCTGCATTTTATCATAAGGAGGTATTTTAGGATAGAGATTACCTTTTTCCTAGGGCTTAGGGGTAGGATTGGCTCTCCGGTTAGTAGTGTCTAGTTCCTTAGCCTTGCTACTGGTATCCTTTTCCCTGACAAAGGCCCTGACCTTGTCCACGAGACCATCAAACATCTCGGGGAACTCTTCTCTCAACTTCTCACATAGCTGAGTATGCCTCAGTCCATCGATGAAGCTGCTTATTTTCATCACCTCAGGAACCCCTTTATATTCATGCTCTCCTTGATAAACCTCTCCATGTATTGATCAACCAGTTCCTTATCCTTTTGGCGGATGTGCATGATTTTGTTGGGGTTCTTTATCACCTTCCTTTGTTGATTGAAGTTCCTCAGGAACCCCTTTATGTTCATGCTCTCCTTGATAAACCTCTCCATGTATTGATTAACAAGGTCTTCATAGTTGTTGATGCTTCCCGCCGTGAGACTGTCAAACCAGAGATGAGCTCCCTCGGTCAGCGTTTGTATGAACATGTGGCACCAGGTTGGCATGGACCACCTGCCCACTTGACCAGCTCCTCTGAAGGCATGAAGATGATCTTCTGGATCTTTGGTTCCATCATATCTGACAAGGTTAATTATGGGCTTGAGCTTTAGAGGTAAAGGAGCCTCAGCAATCCTTCTGGTGAACTTTGAGACCTTAGCTAGGTCCTTAGGCAGATACGGTTTATCTAACACATTATCACCTTTGCTTTCACCGTCCTTACCGTCTCCTTTGTCATCTTCTTCCCTTTCATTAATGCAACCTTCTCCTCGGGAGTCATCTTCTTGAAGACAGCCATGAAGGCTGCCAATGGGTCTGGACTAACACTCCCACCATGGGGAATAGTGTCACCTTCATCTTGTGGGGTGTCAAAGATGAGTCTTGACAGGAGGCTTTCCAGACTTTCCCTTTTTTCCAAGACTTCCAACTGCTTCCGTAGTTCGTCTTTGTGTTTGGACACGAACTCCAGTGTGATATCACTCTTTTTGGATGACGGCCCAGACCCCGTCGACGGCTTCAAATTCATTGGTAATGTCCTCAATGGTCACTGGTTCATCAGTGGCCTGAGTCACCTTCGTAACCTTAGATTTAGAAGGTGGTGGAGTTGTCGTCATCTGGTGTGTTGATTCTAGAAGAAAAGCCTTTCACAGCATATAGGTTCTTACTGGGATATCTCTGTAGACAGAGGTCCCATTGATGGCGCCAATGTCGAGTCCCTAAACTTTGGGTTAAAGTCAACAAGACTCGTCAACGCTCCGATGGGCTGTTCCTGTCGACCTACAAAATAAAATACCGCCAGCCTCGTCACGGAGGGCCCTGGGAGGAGGATCCATGACCAAGCTCCGGTGTGAGAATAAGAAAACTTGCCGGAAATACGGAGTTTATTCCGACGAGTGGGAGTCGCCGGAATATCTTTGGCATGAACCTTAAGTTTGAAGTATTAAATGTAATCCGGAGAATGTCCGGAGTAAATGAAGTGTGTGTGTGTGTATGTTTAATATAAGGAGAATTGATTGCTTACCTTTGGTGATCTTGTGTCCGGCTTATATAGAGGGATTATCTTATCACACATACAAGGATCCTGGTGTAACCTAACGGTATCCTCCTATGCAAGAAAGGACTCAGACACGTGCCATGTTGCTATCAGTGTGATGCTCTGAGCATTAAATGAAGCCTGCACCTTCCTCGTACTTGTTCCGACGATGCCTTCTCTCCGATTGCAGGCGTTAATTGCCTTTGTAGGAGAAGAAGTGATGTGCCATGTTCCCGCTCTTTTGTCTTGTGTCCATTTCTGAAATAATAACAATATTTGGGCCTACTGAAGAGCCCAACAAAGCGGCCCAAGATGAGGAGCCCCAATCCAGAGGCCCTCGTCGACAATATATATATATATATATATAACAACTCCATACTTAAATTGAAGTAAATAAAATAATATTTTCGTGGTATAGTATTAAAAATATTAAATTATGAAAAAGTTATGGTTATTTACAAATAAAGGGTGAGGGTTGATTTAAAAGTTTTTTTTTTATTGAATGGTACCATATGTTTTAAAATTGTAATTATTTTAATTCTTAAAATTGTGTATTAACATATTTATGAATTTTAACGTTGAAATTCGAAGATATAAAAAAAATATCCATCATAAATATTGCTTTCGTATTGAACAAGTAAAAAAAATTTAAAATGAACATTAACTTTTTTAGAAAGTCACCTTCACTCCATTAGGTTTTGCTTCTAGAATAAGCCGTCAAATTAACAGCCTAAGAACAAGTTAATAGTAAGAGTTGTTAAAACAAAGCATTAAAAAATGTAAGATATAAGGCATACAAACATGTATATGGTAGACTATAAGTAACATTACGTCCATCGTAAAGATCTCAATAACCTAACTCCATATGATAGTGATGTAGCGTGTGTTATGATAACGAAGAACAAATCACGTTGATTCTGTGAATACCCGTGATAATCTTTCCCAAACCCCCAAAATTCAACCCAAAGGGCAGAGAATTTGAAGTGAAAAATGAGTAAATTTGAAATTGATTTATGACCATCCAACTTACAAGAGAAACATATAAATAAAGACATAAATTCTAAATGGGCCACAAAAAGGCCATGGGCCAAACACAAGCCCAAAAACAAAATGCACAAACACCGAAAAAAACATAAAAAGATAAATAACTGAGAGAAATAAGCATTTTTAGGCCGAACGATAACCGAAACCGCCAGAGGCATTTGTAGCAAGATGGAGCTCGTTCTAACGATCGTTTCGCCTGGTCGCACGCCCAAAACGGATCCCCGTAGCCCAAGTTAGAGCCAATTTAGTGAAGCCCCTTTTGTTACCTGATCTTGGGCCTCCAAATACAAGATGGCCCGCTCCTCCACACTTGGACCCGCATCATTCCCTCCTGGGTAGACAAAATTCGACCTCAAATCTGTAGAAAACTCATCATCGGACGAATCCCTATGAAAAGGCAGCAAATGTTTGACATTGAAAACATTGGAACAACAAATGTGGTTTGGTAACTTCAGACGATAGGCATTAGAATTTATCTTCTGCACAATATCCACTAGGCCAATCTTCTTGACTGACAACTTATTATACTCTCCAACTTAAAAACGATCCTTAGTCAAAATGGCCCAAACAAAGTCACCCTCTTCAAAATCAACTTGCCTACGCTTTTGGTCTGCAGCCTGCTTGTACTTTGAATTAGCATGGGCCAAGTTGTCCTGCACAACTTTATGAACTTCATGTAACCCCACCACAAAATCTTGCACCTCTTTGGGGATAGAACCTGGGGTAGGAAGTGACATCAAATCAAGAGGACCCCGAGGCTTAGCAGAATAGACCACCTCAAAAGGGCTAAACCTAGTACTCCGATTAACAGCATGATTATGAGCAAACTCAGCCTGACACAGCTTTTGATCCCAAGACTTCACATGATCACCCACAAGACACCGTAAAAGATTACCAAGTGACCGATTAATAACCTCCGTCTGCCCATCAGTTTGTGGGTGGTAGGCACTACTGAAATTAAGCTGAGTGTTCACCATTTTCCCTAGACTGCGCCAAAAATGACTCAAGAAACGAGTGTCCCGATCAAAAACAATAGAGGATGTCAAACCATGCAAACGATAGATATCCCGAAAGAACAACTGAGCCACATTAACTGCATCTGTTGTCTTCTTGCAAGGAATAAAGTGCATAATTTTCGAAAACTGGTCCACTACTATAAAGATCGAATCATTACCACACTGAGTACGGGGTAATCCCAACACAAAATCCATGCAAATGTCTACCCAAGGCTGCTGAGGAATTGTTAGGATCTGAGTTTCTTATGATTGTGTTTGTTTGAGATTAATGAAGATGAATTAGAAACAAGTGCATCGGAATTAAAGATGGAACAAACTTTCAACACAGTCAAATGAGAGAATTGCTTTCAACAAACATGTTTAACTGAGAATCGAATGATTATATTTATTACAATCTTCAATTACACTTGCATGAATGCATACAATCTCCCCCTCAGCCTGAGATCACAGTGAATGTTCGTACAGAATGAGTTGTGATGAAAAGAGCTAATAGAACACTACAGGGTACTGTTCTATTTATAATACCGAACAAACCACTGTGGCATCTTTGCTGACGTCACCATGAAAGTGACATCTAACCGCCTAACAAACTCAAACTACTGACCTAATACAACCACTGATTACAAACAACTGATTACAATATTCAAAGCATAAACAAAACAACTGATCCTTCATTCCATTGCTTAGGCTCCAGTAGTGCTTTGGTCTTCAGCAGTACTTGAGACATAACAGTTGATTGAGCATCAACATTTTAGTCTTCATCAGTCTTTTGGGTCAGCAGCGGTTAGGAAGGGCAGTATTGAATCTATCAGATGTTAGAGTCACTGTCAAGGGGAAAGAACTATTACATACATCTGCTTATTGTGAATCCACTGATCTGATCCAGTTTTGGCTTTATCAACTATTCCTTTGTAGGGTTCAATCCCAACAGGAATGGGTAGAGGCATATAAAGCCCCGCATTAGTAGATGTGCCTTTTGAAACTTGACAGATCCTGCAACATCTAACAAACCGATCAACATCCCTATGCATAGTAGGCTAAAAATAAGAAGACTGCACCAATCGTAAAGTACGGTCTCTCCCAACATGCCCTTTGCCATGCAGTTCTTTAATTATTTGAAGGCGGAGGCTGGAATTAGGAATACATAATTGTTTTTCCTTAATAAGAAAACCGTCATGCACTAGAAAATCTTTCCTCTTCCCAAATTGCACGTCCTGCAAAATAACAGAAAAATATGGATCTGTTGTGAGTTGTTCCATGAGACTGTCTAGCCTGGGTACAACAACTCTCATAGAAACAAGCAGGTTACTCCTCCTACTCAAGGCATATGCCACCCGATTCGAAATTCCAAACTTATGCTTCACAAAAAAGTAAACTTTTCCAAGAAAGCCATCCATCGGGCATGCTTATGTGATACTTTATCTTGATTGCGGATATGCCTCAACGAATCATGGTCTGTAAATAAAAGAAACTCCTGGTGAAACAAATAACGACGCCAATGTTTCACAGCCTAGACCACTACATAAAATTCAACATCGTAAGTGCTATAACTCAACTTGGCCCAATCGCCTTCTCACTGAAATAGGAAACTGGACGCCCCCTTGACTTAGGACTGCCTCAATACCACCCTGCGAGGCATCCGTGTGCAACTCAAAAACACGAGAGAAATCTTGCAATACAAGAATTGGCACTGTTGTAAGCTTTTCCTTGATTAACTGAAAAGCCAATTCTGCCTCCTCAGTCCATATAAAAGTCTTCCCCTTCATACAGTCAGGCACTGGCGCCATAAGGGAATTGAAATTTCGAATGAACCGTCTATAAAATGAAGCAAGACCATGGAAACTACATACTTCAGTTATCGTAGTTGGAGTTGGCCATTGCTTAACAACCGCTACCTTTGATTCATCCACCTGTATGCCTTCACCAGAAACAACATACCCCAAAAACAGGACCTTAGGGACCATGAAGACACACTTCTTTTTGGCTGCATACAAGTTATCCCTATGGAGCAAGGTCAAAACCTGCCATACATGCTTCACATGCTCATTAAAATTAGGGCTATAAAAAGAACATCATCAAAATAGACCACCACATATTTACCAATAAAGGGCCTAAACAACCGGTTCATGACCCACATAAGCGTCCTAGGGGCATTGGATAAACCAAAAGGCATCACTAACCATTCATACAACCCTTCACGAGTTTTAAGGCGGTTTTCCACTCATCACCAGGCCTGATTCGAATCTGGTAGTACCCACTCTTCAAGTCTAGTTTTTTGAAAATAGTGGCACCGCTAATTTGGTCAAGTAAATAATCAAGTCGGGGAATTGGAAATCTGTACCTCACAGTGATCTTGTTGACTGCATGACTGTCAACGCACATACGCCATGTCTCATCCTTCTTTGGAGTCAACAAAGCAGGAACAACACAAGGACTCATGCTTTACCGAACGTACCCCTTAGATATTAAGTCTTCAACCTGCCGACTCAATTCCTCATGCTCTTTTGGGCTCATTCTGTAATGGGGCTTATTTGGTAGCTGGGCCCCCGGTTCCAAATCAATGTGATGTTGGATGTCTCGTAAGTGTGGCAATCCAGTAGGTAAATCATCAGGGAAAACATCAACAAACTCCTCAAATAACGGAACCATACATTTAGGAATTTCGACTTCCTCGGGCACTGGCTTCCCTATCAAAATAAAAACATTGTCTGCTTCCTCCAGCTCATCTTGAAACTGACTAATGGTCAACAAAGTACCCGAATGTTTTGTGGCTAACTGCTTAGGCTTGCTAGGAACAAGAGGTATCTTCACACCACCAAACAGAAAGCTATAAGTATTGGACCGCCCATTATGCTCTATATTACACTCATACTCCCAAGGTCTACCCAAAAATAAGTGACACGCATCCATAGGGACCACATCACACACAACATCATCTTTATATGTGGACCCAATAGAAATAGAAACAAGGGCTGTAACACCCCGAAAATTTACGTCCTATAATGTATTGACACGTGTCATAAGTTTTGAACGCGTGCAAGAATGTTCTTGAAGGACTAAAGTTGACAAACATAGAAACTATGTGAATTTGAGGGTTCAAAGTGTCAACAATGAATAAATATACTTTACAATAACCCTACATGATGTTTATAACCTTAAACGAATGGATCATGGATCATACGAAGCAAATTGTGAAAGAAAGTGAGAGATTACAAACTACAGGGGTTATATGTGTCAACATGTTAAAGATATACCTCTGAGTGACCTTATAGCAAACCCGAAGCCTTGTAACGATTAATTATGCTCACTAGAATGCACCATAAAAATTTCACCAAGTTTCGTTACCGTATGAGAAAGTTATGATAAAATTCGTGTGTGAGGGTTAGAATCGTCAACATTGAAATTTAGGGTTTTTCGGGTGATCACAAAGTTACCCGAGGACTTGACAAAGTGGGTATAAGTATTAAAGCCCCCATATGTCAAATATAAAGCCTTATAATGCAAGAAACAAGGTGAAAGCGACGTTTAGGAGGACCGGGGGCCAAAATGCAATTAAAGAAAAATGGGAAACCTGAACATAAGGCTCAGGCGGCCCGCGTGAGATTTAACAAAATGTGAGGCGGCCCGCGTCAGACCTGCAGATGCAGAAAAAACAGGCAGGTGCCTGTTTGCATGTTCTAACCGACTTTAAACATGGTTTTTCGATTCTATGGGCTTCCTAAAGTGGTTTACAGCTTATAGAGGCCATATACATGCATCTTGGATCATCTTACACTCATTTGGAATCAATCTTTGATGATCAAAGTTCTTATTAAAAGTCTTATATTTCAACATTCAACACATATCAACTTCTGGACATTTGGAGGAGCTCTGGAACTGATACAAGGCTCACAAATCATCCATTAGACGTATGTAAGTGCCCTTGAACCTTCTCGATTGAGTTATGCTTAGTTTATAGCCTAGAAATCAAACCGTCGTAATTACGGTTTGACTTAGCGATAAATCATGAACGGTCCAGAGTTTTGTCGAAACGAAAGTTGTTACAAGTTGGTAATTATGTGGGTAATAAACCCCTAAAAGGGCACTCACTGATTCCAATCCTAACTAGGTCGTTCGTCGAGTCAAACTTCTTCCGAAAAGTCAACGGAACCATTAATCGCATAATTAACGATACAGAAGGCGTGTAATCTGTTTTATCAGGCAAATAACTTGAAAATAAGTATAATAACTTGTCTAAGCTTGTTTGATTCGACAACTTTCTGTTTTGAACCGATTCGGAGCCGAAAGTCGCATAGTTTGACTTTCTGCTTTGACTTTGATTCTGACCCGATTTATATAGGTTTAGACATGCCTTAAAGTTCCATTAGGACCTAGTTACATGTTGGTATAACCCTCTGCGTTTATACCACTTGAAACCTCGATCGTCCGACGTTTCCGTTAAATGCCTAAATAATGACCATAATGCCCTTATGTTTATAAAACGAGATTTTTGAAGATGTGAAAGTATAAAAGTCTTTGTTACTGATTATTGAACATGTCTGTAAATTTTCACGTCAATCGAAAGTCTAGATTAGGAGTTACGCTTAATGACGTAATTATAAACACTTTTATTAATTAAACGGCGTCATTAGCGTAAAGCCTATCTAAACCCAATTTTTGACACCAAAACTTTTACCCGCTGATGTTAAATAATATTTTGGGATTTTTGAATATTTTTAAACTGATCATAAGCTAGGATTAGCGCCTTAATTCGGTTAATACCGAATATACCCTTTTCGGGTATAAAATGAGTTTTATAAATCCTTTTGATACCAATCAAATTGCTACTGATTTTAAATAATAAATGAAGTGTTTTAAGCCTGTTTAAATGACCAGAAAACTCAGAATCCTATTTTTAACCGTACATCGCTTAAAACGACTTTATACGCGTAGTTAGGGTTTAAAACTATTTTGGCATATAAGACTTATAACCAAATGTTATAACCTGTTAAAATAAACCATTGAACTGATTTAATCAGACCCGGATCACAGAAGATAAATTCATTCCTTTTATAATCTTTAAAATGACCAAAATGCCCCTGCGGGGCTTATAAAGAGATTAAACTCGTTTTGGGCATCATGGGTGATATCCTACTGATATCACAACTTATTTAAGGCATGTTAACTTAGGAAACCTGTTTAGGACTCTTATGGTTACCCGTTACGCTTCATACGCGTTTGGTTCGGTTTATGTAACTAGTTTACATAAATTAGCCGAAACGGGTCAAACCTTATCGGTTTTATCTCAAAAAAAAATCCAGAAGGTGTATGAAATACCCATATTATACAAGTCTTCAAACTTGTCGGGTCTAAATCACATTCTATTCCGGTCTTCGCTTTATCATGCGTTTGAACCGTACCTACCTCTTGAAAACTAATCGGTCTAAGTCAAGGCTTAATTAAAGACCCGTTAGGATTCTAATAGGTTATTAAAAACCTTCGTTCCAGATTTAGGAGCCCAGTAAAAGCTATCTGTACTTGCTGATTTGATACGGCTGGGATTGAATTTATATTTAGCTCAGGTAAATACTTTTAACTTATTTTCCCTATACGGGCTTGGGGTACGGTATATAAAATACCGCTTGGTCGGGGCGTTGAATCTTTGATTGAATGAATGATAATTAAAGTATTGAGACGTCTCGTTTAATATTGTTTTGTTTGCTTAAAGCCTTTGGGGGGTTAATGACCGTTGTCCCGGATATCCCTGGCATCATTCTACGGAATGGCCATGACCTTAGCACACAGGTGTAGGCGTACACCTGTCAGTGTCTCATAATTAAAGTGGTGTGTCCATTAATCTTTAACCCGGCTCGATCCGGGCTACTGAACGCATAAGGAACATGTAAATCCCTACAAGTATTATATATTTAAATAATTATCCCAAGTTATAAAATATTATTTGTGCCATGTGCATTCAAATCAATCATTTTCTTAAACCCTTTTAAAAATGAGTCGATTGATTGTATTTACCAGTGTAAACTGACGTATTTTCCCAAAAAGGCTAAGTGCAGGTACTAATTGGAATTGGCTGGCTACTCCTAGCATCAATAAAGAGTCTCGCAAGCTTAGATGCCTAAAGTCTGTTGAACCATGTTATTTTATTTGCGATCCGCCTGTGGATCCTTTACTTCCGTTGTAATACTTTGATGTTACACTATTACGGATTGTAATATATTTATCCTTTTGCTTCCGCTGTGCATTTATATATTGTGTTGTTTGACTATGATGTTGCCAACCACGTCACGTTACTCCCCTACCGGGCCCACCGGTCATACGTGGAAATTTAGGGTGTGACAGGTTGGTATCAGAGCCAACATTGAGTGAATTAAACACTATCTTTTTGTGTTTAATCTCAATGACACATTAGCACATACCTTGACCTTCTGAGTCTAGACTTAACATAGGAATATTCTCAATCCTTATCTGGAATTTCTGCTTCCAAAATTTTTATATTTTGGATACGTCGCCAAGCGAAGAAGCCGTAATAATAATTCTCCACTCCAGGAGCCTTAATTTGCTGACCTTCGTACAGAGGCTAGGACGAAACATGCAACCAAGGAGAAGGCATTCAGAAATAAAATGAAGAAGAAACTCCTTTTGCTAAAAGTCGTTTCCTTAATAGTCCTTATAAGGACATAATTACCTTTCAGTTCCTTCGAGGACAACACTATTCCTTTCAAGTCCCGACTAGGGCACATCTGTATTTTTAAATTTTATAGTGGAATAATTAACTTTAAATTTTCATTCAGACATTCCTTTTATAAGATCTACCATTATTATAAAATGGCAAAATCTAGAAAGGACAAGACCTAGCCACGTGTCATTTTAAGACCGGGCCAAGATGGTAGTTCCATAATTAGATTCAGATCCATATTTAACACCTCAATTTAGGATTGTTCTGCGTTAAATATTAATAAGAATCTTAAGAGTGAAACCTAGCCTTCGGGTCATTTTAAGGCCGGGCCATGATGGTAAGACCTGTTTAAAAGATTCGAATCCCTGTTAACATCTGTAAACATGTTAACACTCCTGACAGACGTGATTCATTAAAATCACACACGTCATTCTTATTAATGGATTCTTCAAAAGATTCCTAACCCAATGTAATGATCTCTGAATCATGGGTTTAGATCATCACTTGAGATGATCACATTTTGACCATACGTGGTAATATAGCGCCTACAGGCCCTGTTCATTTCCATATGAACCAAAAGACAGTGGTAGTGATGACTCCCTGTCAGATAAAGGTAATGAACTAGGTTCAAACCTTCATGCTTTGATTCTCTGAAATCATAGCTTATAATTTATAAATGTCCTTGTGACTAGGCCTGTTGTGCCAGCAATACCTTCATGCTTAGATTCTCTGAAATCATGGTTTATAAATTAAACTTGTCTATGCGACTAGGCCATTTGTGCTATTATTAACTTGTAAATCAGGATTTATGATAGAAATCCTGAATAAAATAAATATCATTCCTTTCCTGCCAGTATAATTATTAAAGGAGAATCTTAAAAGGTTTGACCTAGCTTGAATGTCATTAAAGACCTAGCTAAGATGGTAAAATCTGTTTAAAAAGAGATTCAGATCCTTGTTAACATCTGAAAATGTGTTAACACCCCTGATAACAGTGATGCGATAAAATCACCCTTGTCACCCTTATATTAGGAATTTTACAAATCCCTTAGTTAGCGTTAGTGACCAATAGGAATCTTGGCTGGTAGACGTCGAAAATGATGTACGCATCAAAACATCCATTTGGGATGTATACCTACGGGAAAAGGTGTATACATGAAAAGATAGTTTTATTTCATAAATTCTTGTCAAGACAATGAATTATGGAATTTTCCGATCCAAAGGAATCATCGATGATGTTTTACAATTTCCCTAGTGACAAGGTCTCTGAGCCATCACAAGTCCTTTGGAACAAGCCCTTGTGCTATATATAAAAGATGTCAGTATGACATTGGCAGTCGTGACTTATGTCCCCTGTCTAATAAATATGAAGGATTATATTCCGCTTAAATGCCAAAGATGGTTTATTTAAACTTAGGCAAAACATAATCAAATAAATTAAATTCTATCTATTGGCTTATATGGTTTAATTACGCCATGGCTATTTATTCATCAAATTCGACAATTCGCTATATGATTAAACAAATTGTTTCTACTTAGATAGTAGCCTTCAAAGCTTCACCATGGCTGACTCCTCTGAAGCTCACCATCATCCAGTTAATCAGAATGATGATGCAAGACTGAACTTAATAAGCACCGAGTTACAGGCTATGATAAATACCGCCGTAAGCAACGCCGTGGACCGTGTGTTGAAGGATTATAAGCGAATGTGCGATGATACCCCAAATAAAGGTTACAAAAAGAGTAAGACCGGTTCAAGCTATAACCAGTCCAAACCAAAGGAGGCAAAACCCGAATGTAAAACCTGCAAAAGAAGACACTGGGGTCAGTGTCGATCAAATCAAAAGATAAAGCAATGTGGCATCTGTAAAAGAGCTGGCCACCAGTCCCACGAATGTAGGGATATAAAGAAGGCAAACTGTCATGGCTGCGGCGAAAAGGGCCACATCAGTACTAATTGCCCTAGGGCTGCCAAGGGAAAAGCAGCTAAGCCTGGCAAGGATTTAAAGGACAACCAGCAGTCAGGTGAAAAACCCAAATGCAAAACCTGCAAGAAACAACACTTCGGGAAGTACAGGTATGGATCGAACTCGCATACACAGTCGAGAACTTTTGCATGTGGGATCTACAAGTCCAAGGGGCATAAGACCTTGGACTGCAAGAAGATGGAGGACGCAACCTGCTATGGTTGCAATGAAAGAGGGCACATTAAGACCAACTACCCTAAGTATGCTAAAAAGCTTGAGGAAGTTAAAAAGACCAAAACCGAAAACTCCCAAATGGATACTCAAGAGGCTACCCAAGATGACAAGGTCACAACAGGTACTTTCTATATCAATAACGCTCATGTTAGAGTATTATTTAATTCAGGTTCAGATAAGTCTCTCATAGACAATAGATATTGTAAATCATTAAATCTGCCTGATAAAACTCTAAGCGTTAAGTATGAAGTAAAATTGGCCGATAGTACCTCAGAGACTAATTCAGCAATATTAGATGGATGTTTTATATCCATTAAGAATTACCCTCCTCCGCTGTCCTTGTTCCGTTAATATGAGGACTCGATATAGTAATAAGTAAGGATTTGTCGTCTTGTGACCAAGCCCATATTGTGGGTGATAAGAAGCAGTTAATTATCAAGACTGTCATTTTGAAGGTTTGCTTAGGATCAGAAGATCCATGCGGCCCGCGTAAGCCCTGGGTGATACCTTACGCGGCCCGCGTCAAAAAAATGGTGGAACCGGCCGTCCCCGGAATCGAACCTGGGTCTAGGCCGCACCCTTTCGCGCGCCTAGCCAACCGAGCTAGGTGCCTAGTTTGTGAAAATTTCCAATCCAATTAAATATAAGCACATGTACAATAACTTCCTTACTTCTTACTATGAGTCACCTACTTATCCTTCTTCTGTTAACTAAGTATTAGAATCCAAGATTTTATCTTTATGTTTTAATTACTCTTGGCTTGCTTATGATGACTAAACACTAGAAAGGATGAAGTAGAAACCATTAGGTATATCAGCGGTTATGCTGAAAGGAACCTGGTAAAGCATACATCACAGTCATTTGATGACAATACCCTAAATTAGTGAGGACATTAAGGAAATCCTCAAGAAAGATCATATTATACAATATGGAACGGTCCAAGTTTTAAGGACCTTATTAGAAAAACCTGTTATCCGTTTCACGAAAAAAGGGAAAAGACGGAATAAGAATTTTCTGACTCTCGCCATAAAAGTTATAGACTGTCGACAGTATGTTGCAAATTTTAAATCCATTGGCTGAGTTAGTGCTCTATGCAATTTACCCAAAATCTAAACTTAATGCAAATGATTATCAGCGGTTAGCATCGGCAATAAGAGGGGGCACTAAGGTTTCAAAACCTACGCATTATAAATCCATTATGGATCTACCTCAGCTACTCACGTTATATAGATTAAGAAACGACCAGTCATAGATAAGACTGCCTAAATTGTCATAGACTTTGCAGCTAAGTTGAAAGGATTAAAAATGGAGGCGCTTAACCCTCCTGATGAATGATTAGAGACAAGTCACAGTAATAATGACACTAGATAAATCACTTACTGTGATTTATTTGCTAAGAGTTACGTTAGGATTCAGGTGCTGCTAAGTCTCTCATAAGACCATAAGCTTAACAAACTTTTGATTTCATAAGAACTTCAGATATTAAAGATAAGATATGATTTACCAATGGAATCTTTAATAACCCTCTCTCCCATTCTCGGAGATAATCCTTTCATAAGAATCTGGAGTACTCTTCCTCAAAAAGAGTACGACAATGTATATTATTTTATTTTATTATTTTCTCATTGTTTTCTATCGCCTGCGAATGCCAAACTATGTTTGATAAAAGTGCCATATGAGGAGTGGCGTATCCTAGTGTGTCCCATAGATTGCTTTCATGCCTGATCAGTATGGAGGTTTAATGCATGGAACCTCTGAGATATCCCAATAGTCATATCGTACTAAAGTCGACTAGTAGTATTCAAAGAAGATATCCCGAATGAAATTGTCCAAGTAAATGTTCCCGACTAAAGAACTCATGGACTCGTAACATAAATGTGTCACTTAATTGACACAAACAATGATGGATGAACTGGAGCCTGAGATTTGTAAAAATCTCTGTAACCTCCTTATATCTTGATCATCTTCTTCTAAGATTACCCTGTTTACCCCAGAGAGGCAGGTAGAGTTAAGGGTTATATCCCATTTAGGGCTGCATTATTATGAGACCTCCAGGACAGCTAGTACTATTTCTGGCAGAATTGAAAACCCTGGTCAAATAAGTTTTAAGATATAGATTCATATAGCCTAACTCAATATCCTGGGAATCCGGTATAGTTCAGTATGAAAGACGGTTCATTTTGCTTATGCATTATCACCGCCACCCTAATTAGTCAACGATCAAGAATTTGCCATCAACTGCCCAGGATCGTCGATCTGTTCGACTAACGGCAAGGATTAGCTATTCCCTAAACATTAGCTAAGCATTGGTTGGAATAACCATCTCACCTTAAGAATAAGCTTTTCTATAATAATGGATATGTAAGTATTAAGGCTACTCCTTTGGAGACCTTGTATAGATGGAATGTTAAATGTCTAGTGTTAGATAGAGAATTGGTAAGTCCAATTATCAAGATCTGAAAGTTTCCTGGGGGACAACAAATAAGATTATACAAATCAATAATCGATTGTAGGTTGCCAGTATACGGCAAGAAATCAAGGAGTTATGAAAATAGCAAACTTTCTAAGTTCTTGTTAAGGAAAATGGTTTAACAAAAGATATCACCCAGGAAGGGTGTACCAAAATTTGTGAAATTATCAGGCTAGTTAAGCTCTGAATATATGGAAATCCTTCGAAAGAAATCGAATGTATCAAGATCAAGTAGCTTGTAAGCTAAAACCTATTTAAGGAGTTTGGCGGAGCTCGAAATACATTGCACACTAGTGACTGAAGGAGGTGTTCCGCCAATAAGTCAAGGAGCACTATCACAAATTAGTATGCGGATTTACGATGTGATAAACGTCCTATATCGATTGAGGATCGACAGGTTAAGAAGCCTCGAAGGAAGCAAGTACCAATTGTAAAGTTCAAATGGGATGCCCGTAGAGGTCCCGAGTATACGTGGGAGGTTGAGTCCACGATGAAAGAAAAGTACCCTCATCTATTTCAGTAAATCTCGGGGTCGAGATTTCTTTTAAGGGGGTGAGGATGTAACACCCCGAAAATTTACGTCCTATAATGTATTGACACGTGTCATAAGTTTTGAACGCGTGCAAGAATGTTCTTGAAGGACTAAAGTTGACAAACATAGAAACTATGTGAATTTGAGGGTTCAAAGTGTCAACAATGAATAAATATACTTTACAATAACCCTACATGATGTTTATAACCTTAAACGAATGGATCATGGATCATACGAAGCAAATTGTGAAAGAAAGTGAGAGATTACAAACTACAGGGGTTATATGTGTCAACATGTTAAAGATATACCTCTGAGTGACCTTATAGCAAACCCGAAGCCTTGTAACGATTAATTATGCTCACTAGAATGCACCATAAAAATTTCACCAAGTTTCGTTACCGTATGAGAAAGTTATGATAAAATTCGTGTGTGAGGGTTAGAATCGTCAACATTGAAATTTAGGGTTTTTCGGGTGATCACAAAGTTACCCGAGGAATTGACAAAGTGGGTATAAGTATTAAAGCCCCCATATGTCAAATATAAAGCCTTATAATGCAAGAAACAAGGTGAAAGCGACGTTTAGGAGGACCGGGGGCCAAAATGCAATTAAAGAAAAATGGGAAACCTGAACATAAGGCTCAGGCGGCCCGCGTGAGATTTAACAAAATGTGAGGCGGCCCGCGTCAGACCTGCAGATGCAGAAAAAACAGGCAGGTGCCTGTTTGCATGTTCTAACCGACTTTAAACATGGTTTTTCGATTCTATGGGCTTCCTAAAGTGGTTTACAGCTTATAGAGGCCATATACATGCATCTTGGATCATCTTACACTCATTTGGAATCAATCTTTGATGATCAAAGTTCTTATTAAAAGTCTTATATTTCAACATTCAACACATATCAACTTCTGGACATTTGGAGGAGCTCTGGAACTGATACAAGGCTCACAAATCATCCATTAGACGTATGTAAGTGCCCTTGAACCTTCTCGATTGAGTTATGCTTAGTTTATAGCCTAGAAATCAAACCGTCGTAATTACGGTTTGACTTAGCGATAAATCATGAACGGTCCAGAATTTTGTCGAAACGAAAGTTGTTACAAGTTGGTAATTATGTGGGTAATAAACCCCTAAAAGGGCACTCACTGATTCCAATCCTAACTAGGTCGTTCGTCGAGTCAAACTTCTTCCGAATAGTCAACGGAACCATTAATCGCATAATTAACGATACAGAAGGCGTGTAATCTGTTTTATCAGGCAAATAACTTGAAAATAAGTATAATAACTTGTCTAAGCTTGTTTGATTCGACAACTTTCTGTTTTGAACCGATTCGGAGCCGAAAGTCGCATAGTTTGACTTTCTGCTTTGACTTTGATTCTGACCCGATTTATATAGGTTTAGACATGCCTTAAAGTTCCATTAGGACCTAGTTACATGTTGGTATAACCCTCTGCGTTTATACCACTTGAAACCTCGATCGTCCGACGTTTCCGTTAAATGCCTAAATAATGACCATAATGCCCTTATGTTTATAAAACGAGATTTTTGAAGATGTGAAAGTATAAAAGTCTTTGTTACTGATTATTGAACATGTCTGTAAATTTTCACGTCAATCGGAAGTCTAGATTAGGAGTTACGCTTAATGACGTAATTATAAACACTTTTATTAATTAAACGGCGTCATTAGCGTAAAGCCTATCTAAACCCATTTTTTGACACCAAAACTTTTACCCGCTGATGTTAAATAATATTTTGGGATTTTTGAATATTTTTAATTATTTTTAAACTGATCATAAGCTAGGATTAGCGCCTTAATTCGGTTAATACCGAATATACCCTTTTCGGGTATAAAATGAGTTTTATAAATCCTTTTGATACAAATCAAATTGCTACTGATTTTAAATAATAAATGAAGTTTTTTAAGCCTGTTTAAATGACCAGAAAACTCAGAATCCTATTTTTAACCGTACATCGCTTAAAACGACTTTATACGCGTATTATACGCATAGTTAGGGTTTAAAACTATTTTGGCATATAAGACTTATAACCAAATGTTATAACCTGTTAAAATAAACCATTGAACTGATTTAATCAGACCTGGATCACAGAAGATAAATTCATTCCTTTTATAATCTTTAAAATGACCAAAATGCCCCTGCGGGGCTTATAAAGAGATTAAACTCGTTTTGGGCATCATGGGTGATATCCTACTGATATCACAAATTATTTAAGGCATGTTAACTTAGGAAACCTGTTTAGGACTCTTATGGTTACCCGTTACGGTTCATACGCGTTTGGTTCGGTTTATGTAACTAGTTTACATAAATTAGCCGAAACGGGTCAAACCTTATCGGTTTTATCTCAAAAAAAAATCCAGAAGGTGTATGAAATACCCATATTATACAAGTCTTCAAACTTGTCGGGTCTAAATCACATTCTATTCCGGTCTTCGCTTTATCATGCGTTTGAACCGTACCTACCTCTTGAAAACTAATCGGTCTAAGTCAAGGCTTAATTAAAGACCCGTTAGGATTCTAATAGGTTATTAAAAACCTTTGTTCCAGATTTAGGAGCCCAGTAAAAGCTATCTGTACTTGCTGATTTGATACGGCTGGGATTGAATTTATATTTAGCTCAGGTAAATACTTTTAACTTATTTTCCCTATACGGGCTTGGGGTACGGTATATAAAATACCGCTTGGTCGGGGCGTTGAATCTTTGATTAAGTGAATGATAATTAAAGTATTGAGACGTCTCGTTTAATATTGTTTTGTTTGCTTAAAGCCTTTGGGGGGTTAATGACCGTTGTCCCGGATATCCCTGGCATCATTCTACGGAATGGCCACGACCTTAGCACACAGGTGTAGGCGTACACCTGTCAGTGTCTCATAATTAAAGTGGCGTGTCCATTAATCTTTAACCCGGCTCGATCCGGGCTACTGAATGCATAAGGAACATGTAAATCCCTACAAGTATTATATATTTAAATAATTATCCCAAGTTATAAAATATTATTTGTGCCATGTGCATTCAAATCAATCATTTTCTTAAACCCTTTTCAAAATGAGTCGGTTGATTGTATTTACCAGTGTAAACTGACGTATTTTCCCAAAAAGGCTAAGTGCAGGTACTAATTGGAATTGGCTGGCTACTCCTAGCATCAATAAAGAGTCTCGCAAGCTTAGATGCCTAAAGTCTGTTGAACCATGTTATTTTATTTGCGATCCGCCTGTGGATCCTTTACTTCCGTTGTAATACTTTGATGTTACACTATTACGGATTGTAATATATTTATCCTTTTGCTTCCGCTGTGCATTTATATATTGTGTTGTTTGACTATGATGTTGCCAACCACATCACGTTACTCCCCTACCGGGCCCACCGGTCATACGTGGAAATTTGGGGTGTGACAAGGGCTCTTTTAGATACCGTTACTTCACCTCCTTTTTTAAGCCATTGAAGCTTATAAGGTTTGGGGTGACTCTCTGTCTTCAAAGCCAACTTCTGGACCACCTCTTCAGATATCAAATTATCACAACTTCCCGAATCAATAACAAACATGCAAACGTTTCCTAAAATCGTACATGTTGAGTGGAAGATGTTATGCTTAAGCCAGTCATCCCCATCTACCTTTGGTGTATAGTAAGAGCGTTTAGGTACCAAGTTCACTCCAACATCACCGGTCACAACCTCTTCTTCGTATTTTGTTTCTTCATCATACACTGGGTTATTTTCATACTCTTCATATTGATCATCCTCAGACTCAGCAAACAAGTGTTTTTTGCCTACCCTTTTACACTCAGCTTGACGATGGCCCGTTTCACCACAATTGAAACATCTCGGACCACTACTACTAGCCCCCTTAGAAGTAGGCCTGGTATTGTTATCCCCCGGCCTTTGCTGACTAGGCCCGCCACGAGGTGCCTCACTGCCCGGCCCAACATTCCCTCCGACAGGGGTGAATGAACTGCTCACCCGACAGTTTTGTTTCTCAAAGGCCAACACCCATTGGTGCTCCTCTAGAATGGTTAACGGGTCAAAAAGATTCACAGACTCCATGAATTAAACCCTTAGACCCCCAATATATCGAGAAACAAGTTGTTCTTCTGGTTCTTGAATATTGTTCCTAGCAATCAACTGGTAAAACTACACGGTATAATCATCAACCGATTTAGCCCCTTTTTTAAAATTTTGCAGAAGTTGGTACATCAACCTTTGAAAGTTATGAGGCAAAAAGTTGGATCGCAAGCACTTTCTCATCTTGGTCCATGTCACGATTCTTGACTTCCAGAGCCTATTTCATGTTAACTTCAATTGTTGCCACCATGCAGAAGCCCTACCACGTAACCTGGTAGTGATCAAAGCCACCCGCTTATTTTTAGGCACCTCCTTGTACTCAAACACCTCCTCCATAGTAGCCAACCAATTGATGAACCCCTCCGGATTCAAGCTAGTCCCATCAAATTCTGGAATATCAACTCTTATCCCAGAATCCCAACGCCTATTGCCCCCTCCACGTTCTCTCCTTGGTCGCCCTTCCTGTTCGTCCTCGGAATTCGAACCATCACCAAATGGGTTACTAAAATCAGAACCATACCCGTCATGGGTCCCTGCCTCCTACGATTGATCAAGTCGGCCATCCGGTCAGTCAACCGATCAACCACTTGATCCAAATGTTGATCCACTCTCACCATAAGTCGCTACTCCAACTCCCGTTCATACATTTCATCGAGTGGCCTGTTTCTCCTCGGAGGCATTTTGAGCTAGGAATTCGGCTATGATACCAACTGATGTAGCGTGTGTTATGATAACGAATAAAAAATCACGTTGATTCTACGAATACCCGTGATGATCTTCCCCAAACCCCCAAAATTCAACCCAAAGGGCAGAGAATTTGAAGTAAAAAATGAGTAAATTCGAAATTGATTTCTGACCATCCAACTTACAAGAGAAACATATAAATAAAGACATAAATTAGAAATAGGCCACAAAAAGGCCATGGGCCCAACACAAGCCCAAAAAGAAAATGCACAAAACACCGAAAAAACATAAAAATATAAATAACTGATAGAAATAAGCATTTTTTGGCCCGAATGATGACCCAAATTGCCATAGGCATTTGCAGCAAGATGGAGCTCGTTCTCACGATCGTTTCGCCTGGTCGCACGCCCAAAACGGACCCCCGTAGTCCAAGTTAGAGCCAATTTAGTGAAACCCTTTTGTCACCCGATCTTGGGCCTCCAAATACAAGATGGCCCACTCCTCCACACTTGGACCCGCATCAGATAGTTAATCATGTGGAATGCAATTGGAAGTTTTAGTAGTTTGGAATGATAGTATCACATAAACATATTACTGAGGTAGATATTTTTGGCAACAGTATGAACGCTGAAGGTTAACGAATCGCCACTAGAAAATATAGGTTCATCTACATACAAATATATATGTTGTTGGTGCTTAGCGATGAAGACGATGATCCGACTAAAAACAAATGACTTTCTGAGTAGTAAGATTATAAAGCTTATAAGTTTTTTCTCAAAAGTTGTTCTAAAGAATGGATATGTATTAAAATTGTAATTATTTAAACTCTTATAATTGTATATAAATTTTCTAGTGAAATATGTCAGCGAGTTATATAAAAGTTAATGTTCAGGATTTTGAAGGATAACTAACAAACACACAAGCATCTGCTTGTGGTTAAAACTTGTCTCTGTCTTGTGTAGATGTGGATACATAACACAAACCTCCAAACATTTGTAAATGATCATAAGAAGGAGACTTTCATAGAGAACCTTATAAGGAGTCTTGTCTTGAAGTATCCTATTAGATAAAATATTAATAAAATGTGTTGTAGTAAGAACGTAATCACCCTAAAATGCAATAGGAAACCTGAATTAAAACATAAGTGTCCTAGAAGTTTCCAAGAATATACAAGTGTTTTCGTTCAACCACACCATTTTGCTGAGGAACTCTAGAACAAGTGATTTTGTCAAAAATATGCATGGGGTAAATCCATGATCCTAGTTCATAGGCACTATCAAATGGTATACACTTGACTTTAAGGTTGAACTATCATTCTACCATTTCAATAAACCTTAAAGTATTACAAAGGCATTATCTTTAGTGTTCAAAAGATGTGTCCAAGTGGTTCTATTATAGTTATCAACTATTGTAAGAAAATACTTGCAACCATCATAAGTATTAGCTCAATAAAGGGTAACATGTATCTACATGAAAAAGATTAGACAATTGGGAACTAGTTATACGAGCTCTAGGAAATTGTAGTTATTTTGTCGAGCTTGATGATAAATAGTGTAGTGATCCAAAGATGAGTCATGGTTATTAGAAATAAAACTCAATTTCTTAATTTTATACATTGGTAAATGCTAAAATTTAACATAAATAACAAAATTACAATGAAAAAAAAAGAATCAACAAATGCAGAGAAAATTTTATTTGGATCTAAAAGATTTAGGTTATTGTAAAGACCACACAGAACCACTAAGAAGGGGCTACATGAAACAAGATGTTTACTAGAACTGAACAAACCCTTATGTGTCTTCACAAAGTTTGGGCACAATCAACAAATCATGTTTGAATTGAGGAACAAGGAAGACGTTTGAAATTGAAAATATGTTGTGATATTAACTATTCCAACTCGTGTAACAATTAAGACATGATCCTTTCAAAGAAGACCATAAACCAGAGTATTCAGAAATTGAACGTTAGAAAATAGATTCAATTCGAAGCACATATCACTTGCACCCGTATCAAAAATCCAATTCATTTTAACTTTGGTCGAATGGAAGCAGTAATACCTACAGATTTGGTAAAGCTAAGAGGTTGAACATGAGGACCTGCACTCATAATCTTATAATTATTCCCCTCAAAACCAGTTCTTCTTCTTCTTTTTTTTTTGCTTGTAAAAGTTGCACCAAAGTAGCATACTGATTAGCCGTTAAACCAACTTGTGCAACAAAAGCATTGCTTCATTAGAACTTTCTAAACTAGCATTTTGCAACAATCTTCTTTGAATTGAGGGACTTGGAATCTTTTGGGAAACCAACCACCTATAACATTTGTGAGTTGTATGCTAAGGCTTCTTGTAGTGATTGCACACAAGAATCCTTCTTTTTGCCCTTTTATTATCGAAATTTCTCGGGACTTAAGAATTAATATTCAGAGAAGAATTATGTTGAAAGAGATAAGAGGAAGAATTGAAAGGACATAAGCTTGATTAATAGATGGAAGCGGTCATATCCTTATAATGTTTGCCTTAATTATTCATAACAGGGATTTAGTCTCCCATAAAAAGTTCATCAAACATTGACCAGTTTTACATTTAGCCAAAAAACAAACGTTACTCACAAGTGCATGGTGGAATAAGATCAAGAGCATTCAACTCTGTCACACCCTGACCCACAAAGGATTAGGTGACCGGGGCATGATGATTGTTCATAGCTCATGCCAACTAATTAAAGGTTAAAATTATTAATGATTAAATTAAACAAATGTCACAAAATAAATAAAATTGCAAATAGTCCAACAAAACAAACATGACTTAAAGTAAATGTGGTTTATTCTCTAAGGCATTGTCCCTATGTGTCATCATAAACTCTTCAAACTTGTTCACCTGTATTATGTATGAAAAAATTGGGTCAACATAAGTCTGTGAGAAAATCTATTATTTAAATAAAATTGTTTTTGGTTTATTTGTTTAAAAATGTTAGCATACGATTCAATGGTAATTAAATGATAAAAATAAGTAATACCAATAGCTAAATCAAACACAACCAAACAACTAACATGATGATGTAAAACTGCTACAAATATGATAAATGTTATAAACATAATAAAGATGTAAATGCAAGACTCAAGACCACTAACGAGCGAATCTAAAGTGGTGGTGATACTCGGCTACAACCCATGGTCGTGGGAACCTAGTCAGCTGATGGATCCATGTGAATAATGATTAGCGATACTATATAGTGATAATGGTTAGCGATACAAATAATAAACAAATCACAACTACCACATAATTATACATTGAATTTGCATGTAATAATAAATGAAATACTTGAAGTAAATGAATTAATGCGATAGATGACACATAATACACCCCAAAATATTTAACTTGTAAAAATGAGAATTAGGAAGATCTACTCACTGGTTGCGTTTGGTGATTCCTTAAAACAAGTGCACGAATGAAAGTGAAAAACTCCTAAAGATAAAACTACCCTAAAATATAAAATACAAAGTACTAGAACACGAATAAAAGTATGACCAAAACAAAATCTATAATTTGGGAATTTTTGTATAAACTAATTATATTAAATAATTAATTAATTAAACCGATTCTTCTTATTTGTAACGTACATGTCTTGTGTCACCATGGTTTCCTAGATCTTGGATGTCCTGACAAGATACTTTTACACATAATATAGATCGATTACTTTTTATTCTTAAAACATAAATTAAATATATTTAGAATTTTAATAAAATAAATTTATAGTTTATATTTTCTGGAAAAATACAAGTAATATTTACCAAGTTATTTTTAATAATTAACATATATTAAATTACTTTTATATGATTATAATTCGATTAAAATATAAAATAAATTCGAAACATGACAAAAAATTCTCAAAATTTACAAGTGTAATTCTATCATGTTTAGGAACAACAAACTATCATCAATTTAACGAAAACACAACTTCTATACCAAAAGCCCCAAATTTTGTTAAACAAGGAACACTAAAAATTATGAACAGATCTAAGATGCCCTCTATTGTAACACATCGACCGCATATAGCAACTCGCGGTGGAATTGTCGGAGAGTCACGTTACAAATTGTTCACAACTCATGGTACTAATGTTAAATTGCACTGATTGTTTGAATTTACACTGTCTTTCAAACACAAACAAAAAACAAACAATTGTTCTTTATTTTACAGCAAACACTACTAGAAAAGTGGTCATTTTGCTACAAAAATTTCCTACGCAAAAAAATGCGCCGCAAATTCTGACACATTTATTAGCATTTCATACGGAAAAAAGACCTTGATTTTTTTTGGCCAATTTGCGACACAATAGTGACAAAAATACTAATTCTAAGTATTGTGTCGGAAATACATAGCAACTTGCTACGCATTTACTACGGATGAATTATATTTGTATTCGAATTATAGTTAAACGTTTAATTATTATTATTATTATTATTACTATTATTAACTATTGCGTTGGAAATGTGTTGTAACTTGCTACGCATTTCCGACGGAACTATTATTTATTTGTTGAAATTAGATTTATATGTTAAATTCATTGAAATGTTAATTATTGCGTCAGAAATGCGTAGCAACTTGCTACACATTTACAACAAACATGTAATATTATATTTGAATTATATTTAAAAGCTTAACTAATAATATTCTTAATTATTGTGTATGAAATGCGTAGCAATTTGTTATGCATTTATGACAAAAAAATTATTATTATATTGGTGTCATATTTAAACGTTTAACTAATAGTATTATTAATTATAGCGTCTAAAATGTGTAGCAACTTGCTACGCATTTATGACGAAATATTTATTATTATACTTTGATTATATTTTTAATGTTTAACCAGATTTTAAATATTTAAATTTATGCCGAATTGTTTTCGGTATCCACTATTTGGCGTTTTCGGTATCGCTACTTTCAGTTCGGTATGGTAAAAATATTTTACTAAATTTTACTTTCAAATACCAGTGCCAATAAGGTACCATACAATACCATATTGAACATTTTCTATACTGATAGCCATATTCGCGATTTTCGATACTGTTACGTTGGGTAGCAAGCTCATCTGTAATCATATATTTGTTAATGAATCATATTTGGTCTTAAAGGATCACAATGGTCAATAGTAGATCATATATGTGTATTGAACCATATTGGGCCTCAAGGGCGAAACTATAGGAGGGTCATGGGGTCTGTTGACCCTCCGACGAGCAAAATGGTCAATACTTGTTCATAGATGTCCTAATATAAAATATTAATATAATATGTATTATTAAGTCTTACACTCCGGTCTGGTTTTATACGATAGGAACTGTAAACCAAACCGTTCCTAATGATTTTAAACCGAACTGTGAACACCCCTACCCCACACTTGAGCTTACATCTCTTTGTTCAGATAAGACTATGCATAATGGTTAATGCCCCTTAAAGAACATTTTTGACTACATCAACATCATAACGCTCATTCAAAAAACTGTAACGATTAATACCTCTTAATGCCCTTTCAGTCATTACTATCCAATTTATTTGCTCCTCATTTGGCATTATAATATAAATGCCCGTACCTCTTCATGCCCTTATAACACACAAGAGGACAATGTTGGGTGTTATCAAGCTTCTTCACTCCAAAATAGTCCCCTTACACATGGCCTAACAATCCATACTTTAACCTTCTAAATTTAAACTTGAATTGAAAACACATTTAAATGTATAACAAAAATAAGATTTAAAAAAATTACTTCGTCTATTTATATAGTATAGAATAGAATTTTTGAAATATATAGTTTAAAAAAATGTTTTATAAAAATATATTGATAATTTATGTACAACAATAATAAAACTCATAGATTTTAATTTTCAACTAAAAAGAATGTGATTGAGGCATGTGGTAAATAAATCACTTTCAAATATAAACACGTGAGCCAATCAAAATGCTTGGTCAGCCATCACATGGATCACAATCCTAGGGTGATCCGTTGCTCACATCCTTTTAAATCAACGGATGAAAATACACTTTCAGAAACACAAAATCTTTATACCTAGACACATACACACAGAGACAAAACTTAAAAAAATTCATTTTTGAAAATCTTTCTTCATGCTCAGCGAAAACTTTCTTCATGCTCACCGGAAACTTGTTCATGCTCACCGGAAACTTTCTTCATCCACGGTATCATGGGAAGCAGGAAGGAATAATAACAACAATAGTAAATTTGCTTTTCTTGATTCAAAAGGGCATTTCCTATCTTCAGACAATCTTACCTTTACTATCATACAATCAGTATGTTGTAAACAAGTCCAGCTTGGAATGCTCTAGTTCTATAATTAAGCTAGAACGAACATACCGGAAAAAGAATTCAAATGGGTCTGTCAAGTTCATTTTGTGGTTCAGCATCATCCTTGGTGCATTGAAGTTGCATCCTTTGTATTAATTTACTGCATCACCAAAGAACCATCGGGTACAACAACCCAAACCTACCTAGCAATTGCTACCGTATTCGAAAGGTTCACATACGCTGAGATAGAGAAGGCATCACATAAATTTAGGGAAGAGATCGGAAGAGGCAGTGGCAATATTGTGTACAAAAGCGCACTTCCAGACAATCGAGTGGTAGCAATTAAACGACTCCCTGACGCTATCCAAGGAGAAGCTGAATTTCTAGCAGAGATGAAGACAAAACAAACTTCCGATGTATATGTAATTTTATTTCTTTATGTTCCTAGATTTTATACATTTTTTGTTTGTAAATTTGTATAAATTTGTGATTAATCTTATTGAATTTGTATAGTTTTTAGTTTTATTTGCTTTTGTATCCGATCTCTCGGATGTTTTATAAATAGAATAAAACTAGAAAAAACATTTTCTTTAAACAAAGCATATTTTTATTGACGGGTTTGTGACACAAAATCCATCGCCAAAAACCTTTTCTTTTTTTCATTTTATTTATTAGAAATTCGTCAGAAATGCGTAGCAAACAGGTAGTCGGAAATTTGTCATAAACTATGAAAAAATTTAAAAGTTAAATTTCGTGACAATTGTGTAGCAAAAATTAAAAATCAACTTCCGTTAAATGGGTAAGAAAATGCGTAGAAAATGTGTAGCAATTTGTGACAGCCCTTTTCTGTCAGAAATGGGTAGGAAAATGCGTAGAAAATGCGTAAGAAACCAGTTTCCTACGAGGGGTTTTCCTACATATGCATTTTGTTACAAATTCGTAGAAAATCGTGAGTTGTGACGCATTTCCTACGGAAAATGGTGTCAGAAACTTTAATTTTTCTAGTAGTGAACTAAGGCCCGAGTCGATCCTACGTGTAGAGCATGCTTTCATAATCATCACACATTTGCACCTGGAACATATCTGAAAATAATTTCAACAATAAAGTTGGTGAGTAACATAGGTTTTGTAGTTAAATTCATGACTATGAATTTATATTGCAATACCTCGTTCGACTACAAGGGTCGATGAATGAAAACCTTGTAACCAATAGTGTACCAATCGTGTATGGTATGGCAATATGTTTAACAAACTTTGAAATTTGGTATAAGAAAACCTTATAGCCATAAATCTTGAAAAAAGTGTTTCTTTTGTAAAACCGTGTAAGTAATTGATCTAAAAGAAAACTTTGTATGGTTTATATATTTAATTGAAAACCATTTGTGACTTTATCTAAACCAATCGTCTTTGTTTTGTGTAAACCAATCGTCATTGTCTTGTATAATCCAAACATCCTTGTTTTGTATAAACCAGTCATCATTGTTTTGTATAAACTAATCGTCTTTGTGTAAATAAGTGTGTTCGTGTGGTGAATACATTCAAGCCTGTGTTGATTCGTCTAACAAACCATCATAGGGTTTATCAATTGTGTTTCACAGTTTCTGTCATTCCGCAAACTTCCTCACAAACCCCGGAAGATTTGGAAACAGGATTGTCAGTCCTATGGTACCATAACATACTACTGGTCGACTTGGCCACGTGTTACGGATAACGCACCACCAAGTTTCACACATTGTTTAAAAGCATATAGTTCTATATATAAACCATAATGTTTCAAAAACTTGGGAATAATACTAGTAGGCACATATGAAAAAAAAGTAAAAGAGGGAACTATGTACTCACATGATTGATGATGTCTTGTTTGTTTGTGCTAGCAAAAGTCAGGTGCTTGCTAATATATCGGATGATCATTTTGTTAGTGTATATCGAGGCTTAAACTGAAGATCAGATAGAATGTGGTTTATAACCAAACGAGCAAAGGATCTTGTATAATATGGTTTATTAAACCTTATATTCTGATTGGAAAGTGTCTAAAGGTGTTCTGACCCGTTACGACTTGTTAAAATGGTCTACGCCACTTTAACATGTCGTTTGTGTAAATACAGGTTCAGATGGTCGAATGAGTTCTATGACGAGTTCAATATGTCAAAACAAGTTTATTTATATTATATGATTAGTTCTTATGGCTAGAACATGGACCATATGGTTTAAAAGGCTTTTTATGCCAAAAGGGCATTTTTAACATTTTAAAAGTATAATAGTTAACTCATCATTTGACTCACCAAATGTAATGACCATAAGGTATAACCTCAGAGAGTTATTCCCTATATTACTAAGGTCATATAAATGGGCTTGATCAGATCCAATTGTTGACCAAATAGGTTAGATTCGAAAGTCAAAGCAGAAGTCAAACTACTTGACTTACGACTAAGAATTGAACTGGAAACTAAAAATGACGAGTTAGACATGTTAAGACATGTCTAATAATGTTTTGTAAACTAATTTGGTAACAAAACTTTAGGTTTAAATACGTAAAAACTCATTCGTCATCAAATGCAATTTCTGCGTTTATGACTTTTATTTCATGAAAGTTTGAGTCATCATTTCACCTACTAAACGTGATGATCATAGGGTGTAATCACAAGGGATTAACACCTTCTTTATTACGATCACGTAGCAAAGTTTATTTTGAACTTTGACTTGGCCGAAAAGGTCGTAACCGAAAGTCAAAGCAAAAGTCAATTTTGCTTGACTTTTGGCTCATAAATAGCCAAATAAATAAAGGACAAAATTGCAGAAAACAATCTTTATGTTTGCTTCAGATTTCACTTGATGCCTTTCACTATGAAATCGGTAAAAACCAACCTTTATGTTCATGTTTTCTTACACCCTATAACCTTTAGTACTAACCACGTCATAAAATTCAGTTAAATGGACTCAAATGCCTTGCACGTGAGGGCATTTAAGTCTTATATTTTTAAATTAAAACAATATTTTTTTTATTTAATAAAAACCCACCTGCACCCCACCCCCACCTTCACCCTACCTTCTCTCTCCCTTTATCTCTCTCTCTCTTTCTTTCTCTCTTTCTCTGCAACCACCGCCACCACCACTGATATGCACCAAATACAACATATAAATTATATCAAATAAGCTATTAAAACAACCCCTTTTAGTACTAATGTTGGAAAAAGTGTGTTTCTTTGTATACTTTTAATTTTCAGGATTAAAAGAGCTTAAATGTATAAAAGGAACAAATTAACGGCAAAAAACAACATGAATACAAAGAAAGGGAAGTTGATATAATATACCGACCCTCCGAGCTTCGCCCCAAGACCAAAAACAATAAAATAGAAGCCAAGCATGGGCCATGCCTGTCGGGCATGGGGCCATGCCCCACTCAAGATTCCCTGAAGAAAAAGACAAACAGAAGCAGACAAGGGACATGGGGTCGTGATCAACTCTCAGATTTGCAAATCTTGGATCATACAACAAGTACAAGGGCCACGGGGCCGTGCTGTTGACACACGGGGCTGTTTGAGCATCTGGACTGACAAGTGCATTGCATGAAGATAGAGAAGGAGAAGGGAACAGGGCCGTGCCTACCAGGCACGGGGCCGTGTAAACCTTTTGTTTTCAGCTATAAATAGAGGTTTTGGTTCACTTGCAACTCATCCCTTGGCAAACCATTTCTCTCACTTCCACCACAACAACACCATCATCTTCTACCACAACTGTTAGAGTTATAGTGAGTAGTAGTCTCGGGATCCAAGATTGATAGTAAGAGCTTTCATCAAATTATGGCCATGCTTTGCTAATCTCTTACATCACTTGGTGAAGACAAAATCTTTTATGTATTACTTTTGATTTCCAACCTTTGGTCACTTTTTAATTTGGTATGTATTAATGACTTTAATAACTAGTTTTTTTATATTGAAAGTGAATTTTATTCTATCATCTCTTCATGTTTCATTGATTCACTCATTCGTTTCTTTACGGTCTATATAAAGTGCGTTAACTAAATGGAAGGGGGTTAGAAGGGTGGTTTGGGTAAAGTTCTTCCTCGTTCAATGTATAGATCCTATGACGACTTGATTCAAGCTTACTAGGAATTCCTTTGAGGCAGATAGCATCAAATCGGGGGATGTAAGAACAACTTGAATCCCTTATAAATAAACTACTATTAAAACTTTAAACCGGCCTTGCGGGACTGTATCCCTGCAGACTTAGACCAGTATGGCCGAGGGTAGCGTTGTCTCCAAAAGAGGGACATACCACATTTTTCATTAATTACTTACTTAATTATCTTTCAATATTCCGGCCTTGCGGGACTGTATCCCTGCTGACTCATACCAATACGGCTTAGGGTAGCGTTCTCTCCAAAGAGGGACATGCCACTATAACTAAGATAATCTCTTAAAAAACCCAAAGTGTGGAAATTATCAAAGGATACATAAACGCTGAGTTGGAACCAGGTGATTCTTTCTTGTTTATTTGTTTCTTTTATTACTTTAGTTTCTTTCTTTATTTTTACTTGTTTAATACCTTTTCTCAAAATTTGGGTCGATTAGACGTTGACGATAAACCGGTATCAAAAGCTCTTGTGTCCTTGGACGATCTTGGTATCTTACCATCACTATACTATGCCAACGACGAGTGCACTTTCCTTAGCGTGTTGTAAAGAGTGATAGTGTTATATCGTGTTTTATAAATTTAAAACTTGATAAAATAGTGAAAAGTACCTAAAATATAATAAAAAATCATACACACGCTCGCATCACGTCAACCACCATGGCTTTCGGCCACCGCCACAGAGCCACACACCACCGACAACCACCCCTACATAACTACCACCGACCAGATCCACCACCACTCCTCCCCACCAACTCCACTCTCTCTTGTCTTCATTTTGAACCCCTAATCCCACCGTCGTTTGGATTCGTATGAGGTGCTCTACACCTCATTTTTCCTCTTTGTATCTCTACACCTTTGATCAGTCTCACTGCACCAATCTTTTCCTCTTTGTATCTCTCCACCTTTGAGTCTCACTGAATCACCAGAACAAACTTCACATTTATCTTCAATTTGTGCGGTAACATTTCATATTCAACAGTTTTTTTCTAAATTTGTTTCATTGATCTAGTATATAATGCAGTAGCTTATAGATTTAGAATTTAAGTAATCAGTTAAATCACAAATTTGTAACCTGATTGATGTATATGTTTAGGTTTGTGAAAAGTGGAACAATTTTGTAGCTTTTTGAGTATCTGAGTTCAATTGGATTGTGATATAACTACACTAGATAGGTAATGGTCATTTGAGCTTATGAATTGTAATGCGAGGCTGGAAATTTGAATTAATGTGAATAATATCTATGTTTCATGGGGAAAATTGGCTGATGTGAATAAAGGAGAGAGATATTTCTAGCATTAGGATAGGAATCTGAATAAAGATTGGTGTAGTGAGACTCACAGTTCTGACGATTTTTTTTCCTCTTTGAAGATTTATTGATACCTAATGACAAGATTGAAAATTTCTTGATATTTTCTTAAGATGGTGATGTTGGTGTGGCGAGAGGGGAGGGTGTAGGTGGTTGTTGAGAAATGTGGCTGAGATGGTGATCTAGGTGTGGAGTGGGGAGTGGACTTTTGATGCTTGACTGATGAAACAAAAAATAGAAAAGAAAACAAGGATTTAAAAAGACTAAAATACCCTCACACGCAAAGCATGTGAGATAACTCAACCAAAAAATCTAACGGGATTAGTGGTAAAGGTTGAACCATGTATCAAAACATGAACATAAAGGTTGGTTTTTGCTGATTTCATAGTAAAAGGTATAAAGTGCAGTCTGAGGCAAACATAAAGGTTGATTTGTGCAATTTTGTCTAAATGAAATAGACTAGGAGAAACACTTACTTGTGCTTGGAAGAAGGATTAGAACTCAAGAAAGGAGGCCTCAAAGCAGAAGCAAGCTCCAAAAGAGTGTAGGTGACAAAGAAAGAATGGTGTGAAGAAAATAGAAGAAAAAGAAGCCTATTTATACTAATCTTCGATCAAGGGGTGTTGCCAAGTGTGTTATGAAGATGCTTAGTATCCTAACATGTGTCCTAACCAGATTAGAAGTGGCAAAATTCATGCTAGGTGGCAACAATTGAAGATAGGTGGCCAAACTTGACGATCAAGCAAATCTGCTGCAACTGGGCACCTCTTACGGACCGTAACCATTGCCTTACGGTCCATAAGGCCTCATGGCAGGCATATTTTTCTTTTTGACTGTTTTGGCCCATGGACTTGTATTATCATTTGTTTGCCATTTTTAACCCATCTTGTAACATCTGTGTCTGAAATCATTGTAAACAATTCAGTTATCAATAAAACAATGTTATTTGATCCCAGTGTTTGTTTGGTTATGTTTTACATTTTTCATGTTTTGACTTTTGTTCAATTTCAAACTCGATATCGCTTTCTGGAGAGTTATACGCAAACTGGTGCGTAAACGTAATCAGTTTAATGCGACAAATACTCCGGAACATCAACATATACTTAACATACCTTAAATAACCTTTATATAACTTAGAAATAAGTTTTGAAAGCTTTGGTATGGCAAAAACAAGTTAATTCGCCTTCAGGGACTAAAAGCGTCAAAAAGTGACAAGTTTGCATTTTCGCGCATAACTTACGTTCTGAATACATCCGGACATCCAAAAATTTATGTAAGCACTAAAATATTTTGTTTTAGTGTTTGGCATGAGAAAAATCCATTCGTCACGCAATTTGGATCGTTTTTCGCGCTTATGCGCATTCCGTCGTAATTAAGCGAACATCGCGATCGCACGACCAAACGAACTAACATCCGGCATATTTTTGAGCATGTTTCATGTCCACAATGTTTAGGAATCATTTTAGGGCCTTAAATATTGCTTAACGGGCCTTAAACATGTCGGAAATGGTCTTAAACCACAACAGGGACCTAAACTGTCATTTCTGAAAGTTGTTTCTGATCAGGACACCCAAGCGGCCCGCGTAAGCCCAGGGTGATCCTTTACGCAGCCCGCGTCAGGCTCCCAGACCAGATTCAATGTTTTAAACAGCTGTTAACAACCTTTCAACCCCCCCCAAAGGGCAATGCCACATGTCAAACTCTTCTGGTGGGGGCAAAATGAGTTACCATAACATTCCAACACTTGTACGGATGAGATTCGATCACGTTATTCAAGAAACGATCTTAACGGTTCGAAGAATTCTATAAATACCCAACCCCATTCATTGCAAAACCCACAAGAATCTGATTTGAGAAGCTCTATGTTGAAACCATTGTTTCATACCTGAGCTACTTGGATCAAGATTAGCTTTCGGGGACCCTTTGTAAGTGTTCCTTCGTTCTTTTATTGTTTTAGCGTTAAAGTCAAACCTTGTTTGACATTCTGCATTGACCAGTTTATGGTCAATGCGAAGTTCGTTTGAACTTCATAACGTGAGCGTAATCACGATGGTTATAGTCCCTAGTGACTATACCTACTGATTTCCACGTTATCTAGGCTCAGTGACGAGTCGTAGTTTCGGCCAAAATGCGCATTCTTGCGTGTTTTGTAACCAAACTACTCTTAGGTATCAAAACCGTTTGTTTTGATACCAAACCGCATGTTTTAACATGCTTAGCTCGTCACTTTTAGTTTAGTGCTTATATAGGGTCGTAAGGTAAGCGATCTAAACAATCGCTTATACTTTCGAACCCGACCCATTTGGTCAATCATTAGTATTCGACCAAACACATTAGGTGACCATAGTATATAGGGAATAACCTTCCGAGGTTATACCTTATGGTCGCGACGTTTAATTAGTTGTATGATAGGTAGTTTATATGCCTTAGGTAAATTAGCAAAATACCCCTTTGACGCCCAAATTCATTTTGAACATATGTAACGTAACTTTTGACATCTAAACTGATTTGACAACAATATTAGACATGTTAAGGCATATATTACTTGTCATAGGACTAGTTAAGCGGTCCGAACGCGTTTCACGCGAACGACGCGTTAAAGTAGCATAAGCTACCTAAACGGGTCGTAATGGGTCGTAAGCACTTAGGTTAGGTTTCATTTAGTGTGTAGGCTTTGTTAAACCATACTACATGAGTTCCTACACTCATTTGGTTTACGAGCCCTCATTCTATCCAATCCTCCGATATAGGCCCGGTTCATTAACATAGTTACCCATATTAGGTGCCGTTTGATTCCGTGATCTCTAGCATTGCTTGGTGGTTATCTTAGGACTTCTGAGTAATCTCAAGTGAGTACATAGACCCCTCTTTTACTGTTTTCCAAACATTTTGGGGTGAAACACATGTGCCTACTTGTTACTTTCATGCTTTCCTGCTTTCACATCATATACTTGCTATGTTCATTAGTACATTTATAGTACATGATTTCATTGTGTTATGCTATGTATGCCCATTGTGTGCATACTTAGTACATCGCTTTACATTACATTTCATACTATGTATGCCCATTGTGTGCATACTTAGTACATTGTTTTACATTACATTTCATGCTATGTACGCCCATTGTGTGCATACTTAGTACATCGTTTTACATTACATTTTATGCTATGTGTGCCCATTGTGTGCATACTTAGTACATTTGTTATTCATCACATGCTTACATTTTGGTATGACATTTGGTTTGTTCAAATGGGACAATATACATTCATTAACATTGATCACGCCGTTCGTTAGTAGGTAGTGGTACCATAGGACTTGACAACTCCCGTTCCTGAACCCTAGGTTTGTTTGGGAGGAAGGAATGATCGAATTTGATAAACAATAACACAGATAGACCTTTAATTTGTTTAAGGGTCTATCACCACAGTCACAAGGCTTGGATGTATGCATTTTCACAATACCGCATAGATGTTTGTATCAGTATAGCATGCAATTGTTCCACAGAACATAACTTTGACTTAAACTATGTTTAATTCAATACCTTGTTTTTGTGCATTTTACCTATGGTTTAGTTGATATATTTCACATGCCATACATGATATTTTTGGATACACATTATACGATTTACATTAAACATAAACATTTTGACATTGATATACACATTTGGTCATTCACATTAGACATGGACATTTTGATATGGTTTACACAATAACACTTGACAAGTGATTTATACATGAACAATTTACATTGGTGGTTGGTTTGGGTAAATGGTTTGAGTAACGAGGTGTGTGAAATATGATACAAACATGGTGGACATATAACATTTTATACAAATAACATACTTTTCACGAGACATTGTTTTACAAACAAACTCATCTTACATGGTTATTCATTTAACCTTACATTTATTTATACATATCATCTGATCTTATTGTTTTTCAAATGATTTACAAAACAAATCAATTTACCAGGTTTATGACTAAACTTTATTAAACATTTTCTTAAACTTACAAGTCATGAATCCTATTTTCACAAAACCTATGTATCTCACAGGCATTTTTATGCTGACGTACCTATTTTCACATGTGTTTTCAGGAGCTGTTGCTTAGGACAATGATCGTGACACTAGGGCGGACCTGTGCCTTAGAGACATAAAACGAAGATAGACTTAGTTTAATTATGTTTTGTACTCTTTGTTTCCTGTTTAAGACAATGTAACTCTTATGTTGATAAATAAAATGCAACATTGAATGCCATGGTTATGAAACAATTAATTCTGTTACAACACTCCCCGACATTTTCCGCCACGTCTTGTATTTTATACGTGGTCGGGGTGTGACAGAAGAGTTGGTATCAGAGCCAATGGTTATAGGGAATTAGGTTATTAGTAATGCTTTGACCTAGACTATAACCTTTCTAGGACCCCAACACAAGTTGTGACAACCCGTACTCTCGTTGTCGAGAGAAGGGCATTTTAGTAACACGCGTGTTTATTAATATCACTATTGTTTTAAATATTATTATTATTTACAAAATAATAATCCGCGAAGAAAGCTTTAATTATATACGTGTTAGTTAATTTTAACCGGGTAAATCGGTTTGAGCGAGACGCGTAATTGTTTAAACAGGTTTGCACTCGGGCTAGGCCCAAGCCCACTCCCTAAACCTAAAACCTTAGCCTATTTAAACACCTTATAAACCCTTACCCCCTTTTATTCAAATTCTCAAAAACCCTAGAATAACAAGTCAGTCGCACAAGTGCCTGATCCCCCTCTTCTCCCTCGTTCAGATTTCTGGTGACCGGAAATCGGATTCCGGCTGATGCCCTTCCCTCTCCGACGTCACACACCCTCAAACGAGCCTAACCCTTTCACCACTCTCGCTCCTCCCTCTCGATTGAACCTCGGCAGCCAAGAAGGAGCCGGTACACCCCCCTCGTACTCTCATTTCCCCGGCGACGAAGATTAAAAGATTGAAGCAGAGAGTGAGCAGCGGAGAAGGAGACGACGATGGCAGCACAATCTCAGGCGGCAGCGCCACCACTCGCGGCGGTGATGGCGGTGACGCTTCACAGCGACGACGGTGGGGATTCGAGTGGTGGTGTTTTTGGTTCGACAACTTTTATTGCTGATGGTGTTTGGTCCGGTCAACGAGTCAGCAGGACCGGGTCTCGTTTCAAACTTCAGGTCTGTTCGGTTCAATGTTAGAGCAGAATTGGGTTTCGATTCAAGAAGTGAACTCGGTTCAGTTATGGCATGGTTCAGCGGGTTCGAGTCTTGGGTCAGCCTCGGGTCAGACTTCAGTTTTGGTTCGGCTCGGGTTCAGCAGCCGTTCAGAGTCCTTAGAACAATGTATGTCCATTTAGTTTTTTTTTCATTCTCTATTGGTTATGTTTGAATTGTGTTATGAATCTTGGCTGTGCATTTGATTGTTTAAGAATATGGAAGATTGTATGATAAATTGATTTTAGTTTAGGCAGTAATAGTTGGAGTGTTGATAAACTGTTGATGATATTTGATATATGAAACTTGTTAGTTGTTTGATGCATAAGGTTCAAGGCTCTAAGTTATGCATATATGAGAGTTTGTTGTCTGTTTATTTTATGTATGCATTAGGGTTCGAATGACTGTCAAAGTTGTGAAAGAAATATTGCTGCAAGATTTATTTTAGAATGAATATTTTGCCTGTAATGAAAACCCGAAATAATGAACTTGTTGAATACGATATGAATATGGAAATTTGTTGGTTTGATCTGTTTGATAAGTGTACGGTATGATAAAACATGTTATGGTAATTTGATTGGATAGTGCATGCTTATGAAATTTGATTGGTTAGTACCATTCAGAGGATTCTAGAAACATCAGCAAAGGTTGTGAGTCGAAACTCATGGTTGCGACTCGAGACCGTTATGTTGGCAACTCGAAACCAGGCGCTTCACACGTAAGGACTCGAGACCTGCACGATTGCGACTCGAGATCTTCTGATCTCGACTCAAGCCTGACTCGAGACCTCAAGGTTGCGACTCAGAAGTGCACGACTCGAGACCGCTTAGATGGCGACTCGGAATCTCATGGTTGCAACTCGAGATCTCTTGGTCTCGAGTCGACACCACCCGACTTTGACTGGGCTTCCTTGCTAATTTATTGGGCCACAATGTGTATTGACGTGCTTGGACTGTGTGTTTAACTTACTACATACCACTGCTGGTCGACTGTTTATATGATTAGGACAGGCCCAATAACATTGGTATGCCTTATGTACTATGTGTTAACTGATGTTTTGGACTGTGTGCTAGTATTAATGTCAAACTGTTACTATTTAACTGTTTACATGCTAGAATAGGCCCAATACCGTGTATACTAGTATGACTTACGTGCTATGTGTTAGATACGTGTAGTTGTACGTGACATTTGCTTGCACACGAACCTAATAAATATTTATAAACCATAATAGGGTATGGTTGACCAACGTAACGCAAGTAAATTAACTACCAAGCAAAGCAAAGGTGAGTTCACTACTTTTTACTTAAAGCATGCGTTCCCGGTGGTTGGGAAACGGAACGAAACACTCTTTCCTGGTTTGGGATTGCTTACTATCTCCTTGTGCGGGATACGGTATTTCTATATCCTTGTGTGGGATACGGGTAACAACGCTATCCCCTTGTGAGGGATACAAACTACTTTTCTCCCCTTATGCGGGACTTTTAGTTAATTACTGTTTATACTGGATGCAACGAGCAACACTAAACGAAACTCTATCACTCAAGTCCCTACCATTTAATACCGATTAGTCGTCGGGGCCAGGCGAACGGGTTATTAGTTGATAGCGCTATTTAGGTTCGACCAGCCTCACACCGACCCTTGTTACTGGGAACGGGCGTGAACTAATAGACTTAGGCAAACCGTCAATGATGATTGAACATTGACAAACGGGGCACTGCGGAAACGTACGGTTAAGTAAGTATTCGGTATTGGAAACACAATTTAGTCGCTCACTTATGGGGTAGCTCCCCATGGCATGTATAAATGGATAAATTAACTGGTTAAAACAAGTTTTTGGAATTAAAACTGAAAAACTACAAACACGTGAACTCGCCAATGTTATGTTGACACTCTACTGCATGCTTTGCAGGTTGCTCGATACAGTTCTGGACGGACGTTGCAATCGGATGGAGTA